>JTDE01000597.1:194377-215513 GCA_014338405.1 Paragonimus skrjabini miyazakii
AGAAAACCCAGTGAAAAAGTAGGACACCTACATCTTAAACAAGCAATTCGTTTCGGTGTTAGGGTCAATGATCGAGTCAAACACGTGACTAATTCTTCAGGTATAAGTTAAGACATGTTTGACAGATTACATGTGGAAAAATATTCAAAATGTTTGATAAATCACGATAATTCGCGTACAGTTATTCAGTGTCAGACGTTTTCTTCAGTGATAGCGTGATTCAAGGCACAAGTTCCATCGGTTTGATTCCCGTTCCTAAAATGTATGATTCTTATAACTGGGTGAGATTTGTATTTACATCTTTTTCCGCAGAATATTTTGTTTCTTCGGCCAAGCATGAAGTGTACTACATGAAAAGAGTGTCATATATTATTTTTTTCCTACCGTACATATAAATTCCTATACAAAATGAAAGGTCAGGTACTTTTGTCAAAAACACTATTCATTCAGCTGCAATTATATTAATCCTCAATTCACTATACAGTGACCAAATGCGTATTAGTGTTTGTTAACTGTATTTGCCCAATCGTCAGTAGGCCGCATATTTAAATGAACACCTCCGATAAAATAACACGAAATGTGCTGTGTAGACCTTCTGGTGAAACATGGTTCTGATCGAAACTCAATTGTGAACCACTAACGAATTAAAACTGCATCATGATTCGTACGTTATCTGGCGGTTGAACTGATGCGAAATTCACTGATTTGTCTGCCAAATTACGATTGTTTAGTTCATTTTCGTCTCAACCGACTAAGGTTATTTCTCAGACTCACAATTATAACCTCGAAAATGCTTTAAGCAAATCATGCGAAAAAGGCAACATTGACAATGTGTACAATAAAAAAAATTGCTGGGGACGAAGGTACTTGTTACCACACTTCAGGTGTGAGTAGCCGGTGAACATTTAATTCATATCTTACTAAAACGGCATACATTAATATCTTTACCTATTTGTATATCTGTGCATTATTATTGAGACATGCTGTAGCCCGTAGTTCTGTGTAGATATCAAGAACATTCACGGACAATATGCAGCGTTTCAGTTCGATTCGAAATTCCAGATATTGTAATTTTGCAATTTATGGGGCTAGTGAACTCAAATTACGGTTGCCAACCAAACTTATAAAATCTTAGAAGGGTATTCTTCGGAAGACATCAAATGTTATGACAATATATTGACTCACACCGTAAGATTAGATCCAGGCTTGCCGTCTTCCCAAATAATCTTTGATACAAACATTCCATTAGACTGAAATGAACCCTCGTAGACATATTCTATTGATCTTGGCAACCAGAAGAATGCGCATATGAAGACCGTGGCCCACAGTGAGAGACCCATTAGCACCTGTGGCAGTGGAAAATATTGCTCGTTGACGTAAGTGTCGAAATCTACTGAACTGACAATAATTCATGTTTGTTGGGAAAATGAAAACTTTCATACTAAGTGTTAACTTTTTTGAAAAATATTTGGATTGCTCTAGACATTGTTTTAATAATACGCACTATATTATTGTCTCAACCGCCAGATGGACAGCGTTCTGTTAACAGTTATTTAACTATCAATGATGGCCTGTCCCATGTATTGTAGACAGTGAACACACCGCGTTCGTCGCATCGGTCACATACACAAACTCAGACGGATTATATGAAATAATGTAGCTGTCAATGTCAACCTTTCGAAGGGAATGAGAAAACTAGGACAAAGACGCAAGTGGGATGACTTGACAGTGAGAATTTCTGTTTTTGCACACAGCGTTGGCTGTCATTGTTTGATCAGTGTGGTTTCATTGTTCGCAAATAATTTTCGTTTGCTACAAACAACACTTAGAAAATGAAGTTGAGCTGGTCGGCCTACATTAGGGTTCAAAGGTGTTATTACGACAACTTCCAATAAGATGTCCTAATCAACCTGCGGATGGATTCCCTATGCAAGGTAGTGATTGTTTCACTCACCTGGGAAATCAGAAATTCGTCCGTTGAACTGATGTGATTTCATCACTACGTTAAACGATTCGATTTATTCTCAGGCGCAGCTCATCTTCAGCAGTCTGTTTTGTGTTGCACCTGAACTAACTGACCCGGACACTACTCATGTCTCGCATTCAAGCAGACATCTCAGACAACCTCGTATTGAAATGTGGACGTTCGCTGAGTTTCGCTGTTGCTAGATCTGATCGGCAGTGCATGCTTTTAGCAAGACCACCATATGTTGTCCTATCACGATCTTGTGAAGCAACTTTGTTGTCTGCTGAATTTGTAAAGCTCGACTTGGTTAGGCTTGCTCGCTCATGTTGCCTGAGTCTTCGTAGATAACACATAACCACTGCTGAGTAAGCCCAATCTAAGACCCAGGGATAAAAGGCCTCATCAGCGAAATTCTCACTTTTACTAACCGTCATGACCAGAGTTTTGATTGCTGAACTGTGGCTAGAGAATTGGACAATATAAAGTAAGCAACATTCACGTATGCTCATTGATTTCACCTTCAGAGAGATTTTAGTCATCCCTTTCCAGACGGAATTGATGCACGCAAGCTACGCTCTTGTTAGGGCACAGCAGTCGCAATGAGTATTCGGAGTGTGACACTCGTTTTTAGATGGTAAACATGTTGCCCACTTCACAAGTTACCTCACATTAGAAACACGAATGCGTTATCATATTTGAAAGCTTAACCATGTTTAACCTCCTTAAATCAGCTGACTTACAAGCTGAATCTGAGTGGTTATATCAACGACGCCAACAACCTCACGGACTGTTTCATTTTCAGTTTATTCCTCCATCGTTTTTAGCATCGAAAGACTAACATTTACAAGAGTTCTCAGCATTCATTTCACGCAATATATAGAAGCGTCAGTATAAGTGTCCAGTTGCAAGCTGGCTTACTTTTCAATCTGTTTCTTCCATGATAACTTTGGACTGAAATCCGTGAACTTACGATAGGTTTCAATGTAGTTACCGTCTTGTCGCATAGTTTTGTCAAGTTCCGGCGCTTGCTTCAAGCAGCACGCCATCAAAACTTGTCCATTCATTTATAAAGTGAAGATGAGATCGTATTCACTTTCAGCATATTTTAGTGGTGGCCAATGTGTGATGGGTAAACATAATTTGGCAGCAGATCAATCTCATAAAGACTTTCCCGTGCAAAGTGGTTTTAACAGCAAACCTCATTACCTCGATCACGTTATCGAAAAACAGACTTACAGCCCGTCTTGTCCCATGTAGAATAGTTGATCGGTGCAATTTCAGGTTGACCTTAAAAATATACATATAGTCCATAAGATCGAGCTGCATGGAACAGCGGTACGCAAGATTTATCGCCCAGATAAAATTTCCGTGTATTACTAAACCCTTGGATAACGATGATGATGTCTGAATATCGGATAGCACAACGGTATGCCATCCTTTTATGCTCAGTTTTAAATGCGAGCTCTGTAGTCCATTTTGTAATCACCGGTGCGCACATGAAATTCCACACACAGAAATTAGCCAGGCCACAACTCGTGCGGCTTTTCAGTTTTAACTACCCTATTAAAATATGTGCAGTGGAAGTGCTTCTATATATATATATACATATATGTATATACGATTATTCTTATGAGAACAAAACTCTTGTGTACGTTTGTCTGACTTTACTACTAAAGTATTAAATTTATTGCCTAACATACATCTGTATCTCTACATTTCATATGCAAACATTCTCCATCTCTGTTAGATTTTCAAAAGCTGCAGAAAATGACAATTTTATCGGCGCATATATGTAAGCCGTTATCTGATGTCCATAACTTATTCTTGAATTTCAATTGAAGACAGTTCTCTTGGGTGCATATCTTCAGGAAGAACATGACAAGAGTGTAAATGGGCGAGAGAGTTTATATATATATATCTCTACACGCTTCCACAAAAACCATTAAAACAAATACAACTGCAATGGAACGTTTTGCAAAAACTAGTTGTAATCATTCAATTTTGCTAAGCTGACAAGTGAACGGTACCAAATGTCGTTTCTTTGTGCCATCAACCAGCGGCCCGAAAGTCAGTCGTGAAATTGTGGCTGCCGTGTGCGAAAGTAACGCTGTCACACCCAGTTGAGTGCTACTCAAACCCCCAGTTGACAGGATTGGATTGATGTAGACAAAGAACGCAGAAATAACTGGAACCAATGGATGAATGGGGATATGGGAACTCTCACCAAAATATTGACAGAAATAATTAAACCTCACATGTGTAAGATCACGGTTAATATGACAGCCATTCATGGTAGCAGACTGGATGCTCTGTGTAACGGCAATCGCCAAGTGTAGTATAGTGTACGACACTGGGTTACTAAAGATGATGCTTAATTGTCGACTTCTATCGGATTTGGTGTAGTGCCAATCGCACGCATATTTGACTTGTGAAATCACACGCGTAAAATTGATTGGCTGTCGATCTGTAAGAACATGACGAATTTGGATTGGTTAGTGGAGAGAAGTGAAACCTGAATAACAACCAATAGACCGACAAGGAATCGATTAATTTGTTCGCGTGTTGGAAAAACACGTACTCTTCTGGACGTGATAGAGGTGAAGGTCATCATATACAATATGGTAACTAGTAAACTTAAAATAAATTTCTCATGATTAAATTGTGGACAGTTGATGTAAGAAAAAAATAATTATAGTACGCTTCTTATGGTCCAAAGTTGTGAACGTCTATTTGAATCTGTAAGTTATTTGTACAATTCACTTATTTAATGAGGACCATAACTATGTACAGTTTCCCAAAATTGTGCCTCAAATGTTTTCTAGCGTGTTCACTAATGCAAACTATCAGCCACTAACTACTAACTTTTTACGAGTTGAGACTGGATTTTATACGGACTTGTTAGCCAAGAAGTTTCTCGTGTATTGCCTTGATGAGAAACATAACTAACGAAGTGAGTTGCACACATCAGGAGATAAACATTCAGCTTCTATATAGTCGCCAACTCGGTAGGTAAATGGGATAGGCAATTCAATTTTGCAATGCATTATTGTGCAAAACTTCATACCCAGTATGAAATTGGGCTAAACGTGGAATAGGATAGGAACCACATTTCTAGATATGGGCACTTAGGGGATGGTACTGCAAATCTGGTGTTTCAATAACAAACATACAGTGGAGATGAAAACTGTGACAACGTTTTCAGAGAAAATCGATTCACTTGCTGTAAAATACTTGAACAGTTTATGTGCAGTCAGAATGAGACAGGTAATACCATTCAAATAATAGGAGTAGTTCATAAGTCTTAAATCTAGTATCTAAAATCTAAAATTTCCTCCCAGAAGATCAGAAATAATCACCCAAGAACAATAGGACAGGTGACAGCGTACTTGTGCATACGTGTGTGACAAAACAGAGTTACAATTATTTGGTTGTAAATCTTCGCAATAATAAAGTTGTTACCACTAAGAAACGAGGACATATTTTGGCCCAGTATATATATATATATATCGGAATAAGTTAGAAAATAGGATAAAACATGCAACTGACAGCAACAACATAACTATCGAGTAGAGAAGGCAGATGAACAGCTTGTCTCGACAGTTTGACGCACATAGAACCATACAGCCAGTATCGACTGAGCAAACTGAAGTTCCGATTGTTTAATTTCAAGTCAAATGAATCAAAAGTGGCAACAACGTGACGTGTTTCCGTAACATGTTTCGTAACGGCGGGAGTAACTTTTCGTTGTACTCGTTCAGTTACAGTTTCCGATCACGTCATCACTAGCTTGGGCGTATGCTCACTGTAGACCTATTAGATAATATTTTGTTCTACGTGAATATGCATTATTATATAAATACATATTTATAAGTGATCTGATAGTTTTATATGAGATAGGACAGTTTGTTAGGCTATGACCATGAATAATCCTACCAACAATTTTAATTGATTGTATTAACCGCCCAATTTGGTCACAAGAAAGAGACAGAGCCAAATCTGATTGAAATTTTGTACTCAAATCAGTTGTCATATGATCGCGTTTTGAGGACTGCTGCTGCTCATTCTTCATGCTGTGAATGTCGATATGGCATATCTCGTCATGACACAGACGAAACACCGTGAGGGTGTTCAGCAAATGCTAATATTTCATCGAGCACACTTATTCAGTTATACTTTAAAACTAACCCAATAAGTTGATAAGTGACCAATGCTGCTTTGATGCCGAAAATGTTTGATAAAGAATGGAATTAAAGTTCAATATATCTGAGTTTTAAAAAAATAGGAAGAAAAGATAAGTTTGGACGCCAAGTTTCTCTGTTGAAAATGGGTTAATCTTACAGCGTTAAAATTAGTTAGAAGTGAAATACCTTTCGAACCTTCCATTACGCAAACCGCTTACGATAAGAAACTGGTGTATATCCATCGTTTGTAATCTCACAGAGGATTATTTTTGATAAACGCCGAGTGTGGTATGAAAATGTAACTGTAATTCATATTTAGCTTGGTCAGTGAAAAACATTTTTGGGAATCACAAAAAATCACAAATGACGTAGTATAAAACCATACACTAAATCCGAACTAGGACTTGAAAACCCTTGTTTACAAACGGTCGTATATATATATATGGACTTTGTGGGTAAACATCAGTAAGTGTGGAAGAACAAGTCCATATGTAAATATCCCTATTGGTATCGATTAACTAAAAGAACAAACGGGCGTAGGGAAATTGTGCAACCAATGGGGTGACGGCAAAAGCATCTGTAGTGTTCTGCTGTGGGCGTTGTCTACAGTGAATTGATTGATTTGACATAAACCTGGCGCAAGATGAGATTTTCATATTTTATACTTCCGGTTCTCACACGAAAACTAAGCGGGAGCTAAGTAGCAAAAGAGATAAGATTATAGTGGACTCCGGGTTTCACTCAGGAGATGTTTACACAACATTCGGTTGTGGGCAAAAGGTTCTTACTTACATAACTTGGGATAAGACGCTCGAGAAGTAAGTACAGCAGTAGTGAATTAAAAGGTTCTTTTTGATTACCAGAGGGGAAAATTATCGCACATTTTTTACTGATTAGTTAAGAGCAACATCATTTTGCATTTGGCCTTTAATCCTTCTTCAAGTATGTTCTCAGAAAGCAGGTAATCTTCAGACTGTATGGATACATCTTCCGCTCGAAATTACCTCACAAACGTTAAACTGTAAAAATCCTCACTTTAATCATTCTCATTGCATAGATTGCTTCCTGCGTGCTTTCACAGTTTGATAATCCTCCTGTTTATTGTTTCCAAGTGATTTCGCCGGTTGTTTTGCGTACATTTTCCGGCATTGCCATTCACACTATCAGTCCTTCTTAGTGGTCTCGAATATTAATGATAACCAGTATTGTTTAATCACTGAGTCTAATACACGTTAAAGGTAATCCGTATAAGTCCAATAGGACGCCATTTACAATGGACTTGGGAACGGTTAGTTGGTCAATCAATGCCATATCATTCTGTCAGTAACCAACACAAATATGACACTGTCAATGACAGCCAGCGGACGGCACGGTTTTGCATCTATTTGAACCTGGCAGCTTGTTTAATAAGTTAACGTCGTCTGTTGATGTCGATACGGCTTGTAAGCTAACAATGAAACCTTAAATTTAACTGTACACAATATATGATTACTCTGTTACCATACAGAATACGTACATCCAAGAGGACCCTCATTCAGTTTGCCACATTGAACAATCTGACAGATTGAACGAACATGAAGTTACGTTTTATTAATCTGCCGTAATGTTGTTCCACATATGTTTTAATAAGTTCTCTGACCGAAGAGCTCACGAATAAGATAGCGAGCTACACATATCATGTGAATATTCAATAGAGTATATTACTTCGATGTTACGATTCTATTCGGGCAAATGTCGAAGGATTAATTAGGGTCCATTACGTCAGAGTTGGCATTGTTGTGAGTCAAATATAGACTCAACGTTTGTAAATGACTTTCTGCCAGTTATAATGTGCAACACACCATGGTGCTACTGAACGGCATTTTCCAGGAAATGTCTTCAAATTCTAATATCTAACTATTCCACCGGTCTGTACCTCCGGAAAGCTCGATTTTTGAAAGAGAGAGCTATTTAACGGAGATACATGGGTAATGTCATCATAGTAAGGCATGTAATTATGTTAGTTTGCTTCAATACCTGTGTGCATACCATATTTTGCCACCCACGATGAATAAGAGCTTTCAGCTTCAGCCAACTGTTTTATTTAACCCGTCACCGCGAAGGTGAATTTGGATCTGGAATAAGCAAAGGATGAAAAAATAATATACGAGTCGAATTTACAGTCGTCCATGTATGAAACAAACACCACTATCCCATCATGTTCCAGACCAGTTGGAATACGCATAGTGGCACTATGTTTACTGCAGGCATTCGATATTCATATCGTCAAACTGACCCCACATGTACTCACTGTTTAGTCTACAATGGCTAGACCAAGCACCCAATGGTCAACAGATAACCAATACAAGGGTGTTGTTTCAATACGCCTCTTGAGTTTTGTTTGTACAAGCGGTTCGTTTTTCCGTAATACTACGTTGGCTGATGGCCAGACGGCTACAGTTATCTAGTAGGTCAAACACCAGTTGTACAAGGTAAATATGTGTGTATTTCTGATACAGCAGTCGGACAGATGCTGGATGTATCCATACGGTAATTCAGTCACAAAATAACTACATTCGTGCGTCAACATCAGCAACTACAGTAGATAAAATGAGATTCATTACGATTATTGGACTCGATAACCTGTAGCCTTTGCCAACAGTTCAAATCAACCAAAAGACTGATGTTTATAATATGTCACTAGTTCACCCCATCAACATTCTATTTGAATCGGCATCCTTCTGTTCAAACTTTTGTCCTACAATCTTCTGGGAACTTCAACAAGAATTTGCGATTTTTTATCATGCGACTGGTTACAGATAGTGATGGTGGGACTCTGAACTGTACTTTAGGTATGTTTTAACCCAATCAGGTTAAACAAGCAGGTAGCTTAAAATATCAAGTTGAAATTCATCAGGTGTCGAAGTCTATGTGGCCAAACACGACAGAAAAAAGACGAAGGGAATCACTTTAACGGCACCAAGCTGGTTGACTGGTTTATCTCTTGTGTCTACAGGTTTAGTCTATTTAACAAGCCAGTCCAACATCAAGATCACGCTTGATATTCTACATGCGGCTGCAAAATAGTTGACAAAGTGAGCCTCAACCAACTCCCAGCTGTCTGCTTAGCAATCCAGCGTTTCTAACACATTTGTACAAAAATAAGTAACAGGGAAACCGGAGTAATTTCGCCTAGCTGAGTTCCGTGTCACGTAGAAAGACTACTCAAAATACGGAAAGCAGGGAACGCTATCACTTCGTAGCAACATGATCAACTTGAAGTATCCGGACAATCGTTAACGATTTCAGGATAAGGTCTGTCTTTTTTCCACCTCTTTTGAACTAACTAACCACCCCTGGCAAATCATTTCTGGATAGTCAATTGTGTTTTGGTTAACGACAACGGAAGACATTTCACGTCAAATTAGTTGGATCAGTGTTTGAGTTTATCGAGTTGACGTCATCCATACACCAAATTCTGAATCAAACGGAACATCTGAAACGTTCGCTTCAATTTTCAAACGGGCTGGAATGTGCATTGATGTATCAGATTTCACCCCAGTTACTTGGAGCATTAACTTTCAACTGACGGTAGGATTGCACACAAAAGCACCAATGGACGAAGTCTATCATAGCTATTCAAATAGTGTATTCAAATCCAGCACGTCTGACCGGAAATCAGCTAAAGTTGGCCTTGATAAGACTTCAACAGTCCAAGAAAATAATACTGAAAAACGTTGATACAAGCGCAGGTCGAATATTGGATGTAGCTGACCATTGTGGAGCATAATATGCTGCATTATGACTGTAATGTTGTTGGTCACGAGAACTTTACCTACTTAGGTTTTGTTACGCTTGTACATACAATTTCGGTGGGCCTGCAAACAAAGCAACGCCAGTTTTTCAACAATCTAGACTTTTATTCAAACTGCAGAGGTTTCAGTAGACATAACTGATGAATAAACTGTGCCATTTCTTAGTTTTAGCGCATTACACTCAAACTCCTCGTATGCATCACTTATTAAAACGAACTCATTGATGACTTACACCAATCAGGTTGTGACTTTTTCTAAAAGGGTTTACTCTTAGTATTGTGCACACCTGAAATGCAGTACCTCTCCTGTTTCGTCAATTTACCCTTAAATCTATTTGTTCCCGCAAGTGCTCTAATGAAATGGAACTGTACTAACTTTTATAAGCTTGTGCTTCGTTTATTGCTAACCTCCTACACAAGTAAGCACCTAGTTGAGAAAATATTGAATAGGCCTCAAGGGTATACGTAGTACGGTCTGAAAGTGCGATTAAAGATATACGTCTCATAGCCCTGCTGAAAAAGCAATTTGTTAAAATTATGATTAGTTGAATAAAATCTTACATGTCTGAGATCTACGTAATAAGTAACTATAACATGTAACTGTCACTTGAACAACATAATAGACTAGTGAATCATTCAATTCAAATTGTCTCTTGGTTTATGGTGACGGTCAAACTATTCAAGAGTTTATTTTCATTTTCCATAGGTTCCATACCTTTTCAATTGCTTCGACACTCGTCTGATAGCAAAATGGTATTCACAGTATCCCTGTTCCGAAGTTTGCTAAACATTATATAAGCGCAAACTACGCACGGACCATTTCGAATGATATGGACTGCATTGCACATGGTTAAATAGTGTCACGTTCTACCACCCACGAAATCCAAATCAAAGTTTCTGTCCTGATGGCTCGTCACCGTGTCCAACCAGTCGATTTTCAAATGGTATTCTCACACTCCATCTCAGACTCAGTGTTGGATCTAGTAGTTTTATTAGTCAACTTGTCGGTAATCTTTGTGTTTGTCTAAACTGGGACGAAAGCGCAAAACATGATTGTGCCTACTGCCCAGCCTAGCCGAAGTTGCCGATAAACTGCATTATGTAATGCGATTAAACAATTGAACACAAACACAACAACAGTACAAACTACAAATCGTTTTGCTTTGCAATGAGGAAACGATTGTTGGCATCGACTAGACGATGCGACATATGAGCGTAAAGCGAATGGTTGAAGGGTTTAAAGTCAATACCAGTCGTTGCCAGTGAAAACAAGTTAGACAAGCCATCGTTCATAGGGATTTTTGGCACCAGTTCCCAGACCAGCATTCCTTCCCCGATTATCTTCTGTTCTAGACTCATCGGGCAGAGGTTATCTGAACGAAGATCACATTATTAGCTGAAACTCTTATCGGGTATGCATAGTTTGTGATAGTGGATTTATATATACCTAATAATCAGACAACTTGGGAAGGCTCGCAGATACCGCACCACAATAGACTGCCCAGTCCGTCATTATCATCATCACCATCATCGTCATGATCGACAACACACCAATGGTTCTCACTTATGATTAACCACCAAATAACAATGAATACAAGGAGAACTCAGTGCAGGAACAAAGAGAGAAAAAAGGGACAAGAAGGGACCTAACTACTAAAAATAGCCAAGTGTATATTTGAATATTCACCTTCAAGGTGCCTAAACCTCGTGAACAAACGAGTAAATTATGAGTAAAAAAAGGCATCATTAGCAAGACAGTTTCCTTACGGCTTTCACTCACCCAAGTCATTAAGTGTACTCATATCACAGACAACTCAGTCAAACAGCGACAGAATTAACGCCACTGAACTCGGTGAGCCGCCATCTCACCTAACGTCTCAAACCACCGACTCTGTTAGTCACGAGGGTCCCAACCCGGGAGACGAACCCGACCTATAGTGACTAACCTCTTCGTAAAAATTTCATTTGTCCACGTCACGTCATCAACTATCCACTTCGCACCTTACGCCAGTCGGCCGCAGCGTCGGCAAACAGCGCTCAGTGTAGCCAACGACTAGTTGGCATTCTTAGTACGTGACCTAACCACCTACGTATGTGCAAGTGTAGTGACTGAATAAAAGAAATCGTTTGACAATCAGTGCCAAAAACCCGCTTCCTAACCCCCTCGTTGCTCACTCGTTGGTGCCACCCGATACGAGCGATTAAACACAGAGATCGGCGGTCAAATACCTGAAGACGTTTCACATCTTCTATCTTGTGCAGTCACGTCTTGCTGCCATGAAACGATGCGGCCCTAGCTGTCGCCTTATGTATACGACCCTATAGCCTCGCAGAGATACCTCTCTGCCGCCAAAGGTGCTTCAGATTAGCGAATGCCGCACTAACTTAAGAAAGACGCGCTTTTATTTCATTACCTTCATCTCCGTCGCCGCTGATGCAGTTTCCCAAGTACACACATCGGTCAAAAACCTCTATGACCTCACGTCAGTCTTACAGAAGCACCTTGCGGTTTGAGGCTGAAAAGTGCATTACGAAGTACTTAGCACAGTGAGAAATAACGTTTAACTCTGTTTATGCTGCTCGAAGTTTGTTAAACAGCAGCATTTTGTAGTCCGCATAATCAAGATCAGTCAAACTTTCACCCAGTTGGAGGTCCACGCCGGCATTTTGTGAGTGCCGCAGACACTCCCCCATTATTTCGTCCTTGACAGAATTAACTGAAAATGGTGAAAGTGGACAGTCTTGGCGTATGCCGTTCTTGGTGCAGAAACTCTCACGCAGTTCACCATAAACCCTTACCTGAACTGATTTATAAGGGGTGATCACCCATAGTATATTCACGTGCACCCTGCGTTTGAATGACTCCGAAAGTGTAGGCTGATCCAGAGAATTGAATGCACCTGTTTAGTCGAGAAATATGGTGGTTGTTGGCCGTTGAAACACGAGATGTTGCTCCAGAATTTGACACGAAGTAATAATGTGTTCTATACATTTCCGCCTGTTGTTCCCTCCCGAACTGCAGTGATTAAACGAAGTATTGAGAATGCTAGAACCCTAGCAATTACTAGGGGAAACGTATTCCCCTATGGTTTTTGCAAGAGCCCCTGATACCTTTCTTGTATATGGGAACTGCAGTCGAGTGACCCCAGCACGGATGAATGATCTCTGTCGTCCACACTATTTGAAACAACTGAGTCAACGCCATTACCAACGGCTCTCCACCTACTTTGAAAAGTGGTGGCATGAGATAATCTGGACCAGCAGCTTTGTTACATTTGAGAGCCGAGACGCGATTTCGAACTTCAATCTCGGTGGATTGTTCCAAATCAACCGGCCACAGTGCTACATCACAGGTTTGTGGCAGCAACATAGTAAAAACAGGAGGCCAGCTAAATTGATTCAAAGTGTTCCGCCCAAAGCTCTAACCTTCTGGACTTACTGGAGATCAGTGTGCCATCTGTCTCGCTGATAGTTTCCCTGACAATCGGTCGTCTGGGACCACTAGCACGGATAAGCCTACGGAGTTTTCCAGTCCCCTAACGCAGAAGCGGTTTCCATTTCCTTAACTTTCCCCATCAACCAAGCCTCACAATCGGCAATCAAACTACGTTTCGGCTACCTAAATATATCCCCCCTGACCCTGTTATATGAACTGCCAGGAGGAATGTTCTGTCTGACATGCAATAACTTCACGGTTTCCCCTGAGATCCAATGTTTTTAGCCCGCAAACCCACGTGATGCATACTACAGTTTGTGTTTCCTGAATGGCCGGTGAGATCTGGGTGCAGCAGCTTTTAGGATTTTTCCGATGAGAACTGTTAAGGTTGCTTTCTAAGCTCGTTTATACTTATGGTTTATCGACGATATAGCCAGTTTCTCAAAAGCTGATCGTTGCTTTCGGTGGGGTCATTGCCCAACCAAGGTAAGATCAAAACCACAACGTACTAACGCATGGTCTGAATCCAAGTACATGCTCCAACAAGAGTGACAGCAATGAATGGATCGTCGCCATCCATAACTTACATTCATGTCGTCTATACAAGACCAGGCCTGATTCAGAGAATGGGGGCAGTAAGTATACCAATGGCGTTCATGATTCCTAAAACTAGTACTGGCTAAACATAGCTTATGCTTAGCGTACAGCTGCAACATTCTCCCGTCATTATCTAAACGATGTAATACTATCCCAAACCTGACACCTGTAGGAAACGGCCTCACCGAGGCGGCCGATCTGGACGTCCATAGCTGAGACCAGAACGAATATGCCAGAACCGTATATCGACTGAAGAAGATTTAATTTAAAAAGCATCCTTGACATACACGTCACTACACTTAGCTGGAGCGTAAACATACAGCGGAAAGTTTCCCAACGATTATACGTCCAGAAATGACCTTAGCAGAACCTGCCAAGCGAACGACACAAAGTGCACTGCTAACAGAGGTCCAATCTACCAATGGAGCTGCGGCCGTCATGCTAAAGAGTATACCTACTTCAAGGGCAAGACATATTTGTACCCCCGATAAGTTGCAGATAGAACAATAAATGCTGATGAGCACGTTGCTGGCAAACGTATATCCTGAAAAGTTCATTGAAATTCGTAGGATGAACAAATGCAATGAGCCAGTGCAAACAGATCAAAAGAAGGATATACTCTTATTTTTGCAATTCAAAGGCGATCATCTGGCAAATGACATAAAGCACAAATTACAATGCGCCCTATCTCGTACGTACGCAGCTGCCCATTTACGCATGGTTCAAACCATCAAAGGATCCGTTCTACACAATCGCGAACGCAGTTTGTCTGACCAATCTGTATCTCAAGTTGTTTATCAGTTCACTTGCAGTTGCGGTGACGTTTACATAGGCCGAACAGACCGACAGCTATCTCGGCGAGTGGCGGAACACTTCCCGGGGTGGTTCAAACAACGCATGCCCCAACAATCTGAAACCGGTAAATCAGTAACTCGAAGCCCCTCATACTCGATTGTCAGACACCTCATGATAACAGGTTACCAGATTGACCCACTTAGATCATTCAAAATATTGGTTCATCAAAAGAACCCGCAGCTACTGGCCATTAGCGAAGCCATGTTGGTTAGAACTCAACAGCCGGCGTTATGTGCACAAAAGTGGTTGAAAACACCCATAGGGTTGCCGTGGTGGTGAGGACATAATATGTGGTGCGACTGTATGCGTGCCCGTACCATGTCTATCTCTATTTGTTTCTCATATATAACTCGCATGTTTTACGTTTGCGACTGATGAGAGTGGACGAAATGTTAACTTATCGCAATATATTTCTTCTTACTGCATTGATGGAGTTATTAAAGGGAATCCAGCGTTTCAAGTTTCTTAAATTTGAAAAAAATCAATGACCAAGTTTCACTCATTACGTTTGTTTCCCTGTCCACTTCGGTCTATGTAGGAGAAAAGACGACCCGGTTTGTACTGCCAAATGGCCGATGCAACGTGGAATTATTGGCGTTGTGAGTATTCTTGGCTGTTCGTGAGTCGAAGTACTGACAGAATGTTCAGACGAAGACAGGAGAACGATTAGGGCTCTCAACCAAAGCCTTTGGTTCCACAGCCTGTACCGCAAGGCTGCGAGTGAGTGAAAGTGTACCAGAACAGGTACTTTTATGGGAAAAATGTAAACCTTCTGCCATCCCCTAACCTTGAGGATCGAGAGACTTTGGTTTGTCAGATCCCTACCTATTAGCTTGCCTAGTATGAGTGACTCTGTCGGTATGGTCATCATATCGTCCATTTTAGCCCTATACGTCGTCGAGATGCGTAATTCGTTACACTGGAATTTTTCAGATAATTTCCTCCTACAGAGGCACCATACTCGAGTTTCACTGTTCTCAAAGTTAATTGTATGTACTTGTCACGTGCGGGTAGAGAACTTCGGTCACACTTTCGAAAAGTAACCGTGTTGACCGCCATTTAACTGACCTCGAATTAGACAAGACGTATGCATATGCATATGTATATATATGCATATGCATATGTAAACGCCGGGACAAATTCACTTGACAATAATGTCAGAATTTCTCGATCGCTTCGAGATAAGACGGAGTAATTGTCATGTTGCCCCAATTGCATGCCCACCGCCGGAACCTCTTTCCAATTTGAAATTACCGAAGTTATCAGCCTGCTAAGTGATATTTTGATTACTAATATGTAGTAGAATACTCGGTTAATATACACTTATGACATAACATATATAACTTGTTAGAATAAGCCTTTCGAAATGTAATATAGGGATTATCAGTTTACTTTTATCTCTTTGTCTATAAAAATACAACTGTCTTACAGTGTGGTCTGTAAAATATCACTTACAGCTGCATGAAAAACATACAGTGTTCATCAGGTTTCGTGAAAGAGTGTTGGAAGAAAATGCAGGTAAACAGATTCTCATAACTCTTGCATTTACTCTTGATCCCTTGGTTAATTTGTGCACAAAAGTCAATGCCATCAAAAGACACCCCTACAGCAGCTAGTCAATCGTTTCACCGTGACCCCATCTGCACACAACTAGAAATAATAATTGAAATATAAGAAAGCCAAGCAACTGGTTCTGTATAAAAGTATCATATGATAAAACAAACCAAGTGAACTGATATTCCATGAAGGTCCTTCTGTTTAGCGCGCATAACGATGTACAGCCTGTTCCGTAAAGAAATCGTGATTTTATCAATTGTTCCCACTTGTACGCATGAACTGGGCGACTGACTTCAAAATGCTCATAGATACTCATATGATCTTAACAACAGGCCAATGAATGTGAGATGTTTGATTTCTCGAAAATTGAGTAAATTTGCTTGGTAAGTCGAACTAACTCAGCAATTCCAAGTATACATTCTGAAAGTTGTTAACATCGCAACCCGTTCAAAAATAATAAAATTTAAAAAGTCATGTTACCGTAGAATTCTCAAATATATGGTGTTCCAGCAAAGTAACAGGAGGTTCGCATTGTTTGGCACTCAAGAGCACAATGAACTGTACAGAAATACACTTGGGATGAACTAAAATTTTGAGCATCTGCAAGCTTAATTGCAAGCAGACAAGACCATGGGCGCATTTAATGATGGTTAGATTCGAGCTATGGATGACTGTTTTCCGGAAAGAATCTCCCGACGGCTTATTTCTAGATGTGTCTAGAAAACAACGTGAATAAAACAATCCAAACTATTTGAACGACAAAACTCTCGACCTACATGAATAGATAATTCACATGGGTGGATCAGTGTAAATGTTGACAGAAAATTTAGCTCAGGTAATTTACTGGTAATCATCGTGAGAAGAATGCGTTTTATTTATATAATCCTGATCGTTGCTCCATACAATGCTGATGGTGGACGATGAGCCAAACAAGATTGACGGATGAATAGCCTGGGTTACTAAACTTATGACGTTCTTGCTGCAAAACAGTTCCGCGAACGAATTATTGAAATAATGTAAGGTTACTAATGAATGGCTTGGTGGGTAACGGAGTACAAAATGTAAGATTCCCGAGCTTCCGACTTGAATTCGTAATTCAGCTGGTACAATGCGCATCGCGTTTCGGCATGCTGGTTCGAATCCCGATTTTCGTGCATTGGGTCTCATCTAGATTAATGTTCGGTTGTCTGGTCAACAGCTGAGTCAAATGATTACCGTAACGGAATGTTGTTGTTCTTTTCAATCTTAGCACAATCAACCAGACCATTGATTGCTTGTTAACTGTTGACAATCAGCACAGAAAGACCTCAGACAGATATTCGAGCAGCATCACATGAACATAGCTTTCAAGACAACCAACGAAGTACGCTGAAAGTTGGTCCAGTTGTAAGCCAAACCTCTTGTTTTGAAGAAAGCAGACTATATATCGAATTATTCGCAAGGAGTGGTCAGTCACTCATACTAGACGAACTGACAGTCACCTAAAAATACGTAGTAAAGAACAAGGGAGGTGCGATGAAAGCTGGAAAGCGACAGCAATTGTTTCAAGACCATCATCAACCAACACAAATGTGATTATTCGACTTCCATTAAACGTGGTGCCCTTTACCACGGAACAGGTCTGTAAGCTGAAACTCTCCTGATAGTGAACGAGCCACAGGGTGTGAATAGACCAGTCGATTCGAAACCTTGAGTGGTTTGCTACGACCTATTGAGTGAATTCCAAAGGTATCATGCGATAAAGGCTTGCTATGTAACCGACACTCATTCAATCCCGAAAAACAGTCAACCAGTCTCACAGGTCCATAAGCCCACACCATGTTACTGAGACCCGGCAACAAAATCCGGAGTCCCAACCAAAGGGTTTAACCAACGGGCACACCTCTTAACCGAATCGGGAGAGTGGACGGGCGCAGAACACCGCTGAGACCACAGGCAAATTAGGTGACTGTACGGAGTGTATTGTTGTTTTGATCACCACGATCCACGATCGACAACGCTTGGCGGTTCACACAGCTCTCTGCAACTTATACATCACTTGAAAAAACTATGCTGGTCTGGGACTCAGCATGCGCCGGTCAATGCAAATGTACAAACTGGAAGTGCGATATTTCCTTTGGGGATGGTATCATCACGATAGTTTTCTTCACAACCCGATATATAGTAAAAAGCTGCATTCATAAATGAAACATACTTATGAATCACTAAAAGACCATTAACAACTTAATAGTTTCCCCCAAACACCCTGAGGCACGCCATGCTGTTTCTAGCTTTATCGTGCCATTTGTGGACTCCGGTGTGATGTACTGTAGCTATATTCTGAAAACAATAAGCGCCATTTTGCGCCTTTCTACCTCGTAACCTCGTTACTGAATCATGTCCCCCTTCCTGTTAACATGTCTTATGTGAACGTTTTATCCGTGATGAAGACAATTTGTTGTGTTATCGAGACTGCGTGGATAGGTCGTTCAAAAGGGTTGGCCAGATTGAAGTTGACTCATGCAGTTTGTCTGCCCTGGAACTGATAACAGTCCTTATTTTGTGTAAACCCAATTGTTGATTGTTTCTATTGTTGTTGCTATCCGCATGTCCTATATATTCCAATGTTTTACGTTCGTGACTGAAGAGAGTAAACGAAATGTTAACATCTCGCGATGTATGTCTTCTATCGTTATTGGTGAATTGGTAGATTGAAGTTCATTGTTCACGTAAACCTGCTCCATCCTGGTAAACGAAATATCTATAACGCGAAGACCGTTTAGTTTGGCCCCACATGAAGCATGCACATCATACAGTTGTTTGTTAGGTGAACACGAACTAGGAGTACATGTTGATACACGTGAGTATTGATTGAACTGTGCAGAGTTGACTGAAGTGGGTAATGAGCCTCTTGAAAGTATCGTGATTATTCGCAAAATGACTTCTCTATGGCTGTAAAGACTGTAAGGGTAGGTGCCTCTGATGGCGGTTAGTTTAATTTCACCGAAAACAGGTCAAACTTTCAAGCCCTAGGCTGACCAAATCTGCATTTGTGTGTCAGCCCGTCTGTCTGTCTGTTTGTTTCTGGTCATGTTGAGATACATTTGGTCACACTCGTTTCAGTTCAGCCGCATACAACTTGGTCTGGACGAATTTATCATGCTGGAACTAGCTCACAATCTCAGAACACAAATAATTGGACGACGCGCCGTTAATCTGACAGCTGAACGGCAGGCTGAGCTTACTCTAATTTATGCCACTTTTGTAAAAATGTGGAAGAAACCACTAGGGATTTTAGTAGAAAGCACGTGGGCAGGCGATTGGTAACCTGTAACTCACTTCGGGATGCTGATGAAAAAGTTTGTTACAACCGACAGGACCTGCGAAGAAGTGACCGACCGCGTTCGTCAATAGATGGCTGTACTGCTAATGGTCTTCTGCTACTTGCAACTGTCTCAAACACGATGATCTACAGGAAACGTCGACAAACACGCGTGAGAACTGTGAAAGTTGACGACACTCCAAGTAAGTCGAAACGTACCCAAGTCCAGCAGTCGTTTTCATTTATATATATTGTGGCCAAATCACAAAGGGCAAACACGTAATGATGACGTGCACAACGCACGACATATTGTGCAAATTCCCTTTCGTTTTTGGAATGGAATGCAAATCAAGGATCCCTTAGGTAACTGAAGCAAAGTTCTCCAGTGGTGATTTGTGGCGTGTTGTCGAGGTCAACCAATCAACAAAATCGATGCCTGTCTGAGAGATTGTTGGGTACCCCTTAAACTTCAATTGGCTATTTCAATCGATGAAAGCTGACGATAACAGCCATTTTGTGAATTCTTCTTTACCACAACATTGCTATGAGTTTTATGTATCATCATGAGCGTTCTTCTAATTAAAGACTCTTTCGAATGACTGGCATAGACGTAGTTTTCTCCACTCACACATGTGCTGTATTCCGTTGTGAGATCAACAAAACGACCGGTCAGTAGCATGTGCTGTAAGACTTAATAGTTGGGTCCACTTCCACGTTCTTCTCGGATATGTTGAGGCTATTATGTCATTTCGCATATGTTTAGTCGTTAACTAAAGACTCCTTTCATTAAGTTCCGCGTACATATAGCTGAAGGCACATATAACTTAGCATATTCGATGAGTCGTGTGTTGTTTTGTCGTGTGTATTTTTAAACGATAAGCAGGCAGTTATCGTTTCACTAGAAATAAGCTTTACAAGGTGTCCCACAAAATCTCCGAGCCATTTTGAACGTCAACTTAACTAAACTCTGGTTCTTTAACGTTTCTATCAGAAGGAACTGCTTTATCGCTTCAGTTATTAGTACTGCCTACGAGAGCTGACTGCGATATCTATCAGAAGTCTTTTGATGGCAATTAGGGGGCAGAATTTGATTCAAATACTCGTTCTTTATGTTGAAACGCACATTGCAAGTAGACGACATAGTCGTGTATAGGCCAGGGAGCATACCTTTTGTGCCCACGTTCCACAACACCGTATCCTTTAATAATTACCAAGTCGTTTACCATCAGAACGATACACAAAAATCAGCTTCACATAATTGCTTATCTGTCGTAACTAATTTACGCGGGTACGGAAATAAGGCAGTTTATTACTTAGACCTACCGCATAAAGTAAACGAGAGTTGTGTGATGGACAGCCTGTCACGTGCTGCCAACCGTACTGATAAGGCACGTACGCCCGGAGAAGCCTTGACAAAACGGAATGTCTGATCTCTATTGTTATCCACTTC
>JTDE01000597.1:215613-237651 GCA_014338405.1 Paragonimus skrjabini miyazakii
AAAGTGTGAATGTGAGTAAATGTTTCAACGATTGTTTTTTGTCTGGTTTTTGCGGTTGCAAGAGTTCATCCTCACTAAGCTCACCTAGTGTACCAACCTCGGCGAACGCAGTAAGCGTATGATCAAGTGATCTATCCGGCTGGGACGTCAAAATGTAGAATATTTAGCCAGCTATCATTTGTGCGGTATTATATTTAAACACAGTCATCTCAGTTCTATACATCGATTGTTAGTATCAACAATACCAAAACGTTGCAGTTCAATCCACACGACTGTCTCATCACTGACTTGGCATCATGTGACATTTTACTTGAATTACCGAACTTAGAAGAGCACCTAAACATAAGTTGCACCTTTCACAGTGCCTCACGTTTACCAGAACCAAATGGGTTAATTAAACTTTGTGATGGTGTCTTCGATACTCTTCTTGGATATGACCAGCAACAAACACGGTGTCTACTGTATTGCAAGTGATCCAAATTTTAAACTGCTCATCAAAAACGCGGGTCTCTAAAGCTTTTGTATTGATGAGAATCCTTATAGAGCAGCTCAAGAGACTGATATCATAATAATTTTCAGTATTCTACTTGAGTCCCTTATTCGTGAAAGAATGTAAAATGAAAACATTCACAGTTATGGTGTATCGGCTTTCTGATCCCAGATAGAGGGAGGTAGAACAGCCAGAGCAACTGACAGGAGGCACATTTCAAAACTGAGTCTCCATGCCTCAGAGGGTCTCTTAGTAACCTATCTTCTACTGCCGACTTTTTGCCTCGTAAATGCACATTAGCATACTTTACCCTAAGTGACTTCCTGAAACCTAGTTATGGTGACTCTTTCACTACTGCTCAGTAAGTGGTAGCTGGCAGATTTTGTAAGTTTTTAGAGTGCATGCTGTGGACGTTCGTGTCATTTATTAATCGTCTACTCGAAACGTTTAAACGTGATGCTGCCGCATTTAGAAAGCTAGATTACTTGTTATGCAAAACGAAGAAATGATAGTGTAATTCGAAGTGTTAGTTTAGCGAGGTTACATGATCAAACTGAGCTTAGATAAGGGATGGGAAGTTCACTACGGATGGGATTGCCGTTATAACTAAGAGGTATCTTCCGCTACAGGTTTATCGCCGTAGTGCAAATTGCATGTTTAAAAATGTCTGATTAACTTGAAACGCGTAATTTGTAATTGATAGTAAATAGAGTAGACCTTTTTTTATATCGCATGGGCTCATTCCGACTTACTATCAAACCAAACCATGGTAAATCAGAACATAGTCCTGTATCGGCAGCATACTTCCCAAAAGATGCAAGTGAATCCGAAGCTATTTTAGAGTGAATTAGCAGCAAGTTTGAAGAGGAAAACCGATTTTTCTGAATATCAAACACCTAATAGTCTCATGAACATAAATGCAAGGATTATTAACACGCTAATAAGCCAACTTTCAGATGTTCATTACTTCTGATTGGGATAACTGGAACTAAATCACTTATGCTTCAGTTCCGGTTTTCATTAGTGAGAGGTAAACAGAACGGTGTTTGTCAAATAAATCGCCTGTTCGGATGTGATGTCTTCTGCCACCGTGTAAAACCGTATAAATAACCTAGTCTAATTTTACAGTTGCCTTTTTCCAATTATTCATCAGCAACTTGTTTCTCACTGACAGTATGGAAATAAGTAATAGTGATTCCCATTTCAGAATGTGGGCGGAAATGACCCAGCAGTTATTTGAGAAGTTGATTTTTCTTCACTGATTTTCAGGGTAATGAAGAGCTTGCTGTACGGAAAACGGTCTACTTGATAATTGCAACGAGATGTGGCATAGACTTTGCGTGATTAACTTCCTTGTCTAAGACTTTCTAGTCGCCGAGGGCTATTAAACCAGGACCGCTGACCAGGAGCTGTCGGTTGATGCATTATGTCTAGATGTTGTTAATGTTTTCGATGTAATCAAATTTTGCTCATTGGTACTAATATAACTGAAAGTAGATTTGACATAAGGATGGCTAGAAAGTTATCAGATTATGTCCCGTGAAAAGGCAGCCCATCGCAATATTTGTTTTGAGCCTATTGTTGTTCGTTCCATTCCTGCTTCACATACTGATGATTGATAAAACACTATCATTACTGGCTTATTCCGATTTGTTCTCTGCTTTTAAGACGTGAATCATTTCAAAGTTGTTGACATGCAAATTCCTACCGAAATCATTATGAATTGAAACTTCACGATCACGTGCTGACGTTCCAGCGACGTAGAAAGTCATAGATCCCCAATGAAAAACGACTTCTGTCTGTCTACGAATTGTGCAGCCATGACAAGGAAGTCACAGTGGGTCTTTTAAAAATAATCTCTGAACGAGATCATCCCCAAGCATTCGTCATAATGTACAACTTAGTTGTGTGTATTATACTGAAGGCAGCGTACAGGCTTTCATTCGTAGCTAGAGGACGACATAACTGTTAAAGAGTGTGGTGGGAAACAGACAGCTAAGTCTGCTATAGGTCCCGGAATGAACTCACACTCAAAAATCCGCGGCATTAGATCAGTTTTCAGTTAATTACACTCAACTGAGAGGAGATTTAGGTGCAATGTACAAAAATGTGAAAACAACAAGTCTTTGACTATTATTCATCCTACCGTTAATTGACCGTAGCCTTATCCCCAGAAACATGAGTTCCAGATCGTCAAGATACTGTGTAGTCCGGACTTCTTTTCAATTAGATAGTGCGCACTCTAAACACAACTCCAGCCACGTTAACTCGGTTGGAATTTTCAACTTGTACTCAGTCTACAGGCATGCGAAAGTGATCAACTCCGCATTCTTTGAGGTCACCCCCCACAAGTTACCAAATGCGTACGCCTGTCTGTGTCTGCTTATTTTGTTTCCCCTTGCCTGTAAGTTTGTCGGCTTTATCGGGTTACTGTTCCATTGTTCCACTCAAACCCACTTTCTGACCATTGTTTTGCTCGAATTCGCCGTCTGATTAACATGCAAGCTGACACCATGAAATCTAGTCTTTTGCCAATTGGTGAGGTCTTGGATCGCAAACCGATCTGTGTACATAAGAATAACCGATAAACAGAGGCAAGACAATGTGGTTCGTGAAAGGATAGCGCCTTGTGCTGCGCAATACTGAGTTCATAAAAGTTTGATGAGGATATTTGCCGACTGCTTTTACTGATCGCGATGAACCTATTAAACATTTGTCGTTGGTAGTTCCTTCAATGCGTGCATACTCTGCTCTGCTCATTGGACAATTTTTCACATTCGCAGGCTGATTGGACTGGGAGAATTCAACTTATGACAAATATTGCATGCTTGGGTCTACGGACTACGTGCAGTGAGGCAAATCACCGCAACTCAGAGAATCGGACACCAGCGTGTGTGACGCTATTGTAATCAAAGGAGCAGTTCCTCGCTGGCTGTCCTATGGCATGTTTAAATATTTCAGTATGTCGCTTGTAAATGTTAGCTAGTCAACAAAAGATATTCATATGACTTAATCTGTTCTAGTAAGCTAAAATGGGCAAACTGCACCTCGCGAGTGAAACCTGGTTTTGTAGTCTGAGTTATCGTTCTTGGCACCAGTGTATGAATTAATGTCAGCCGTTTCACATCATTTGTAAACCTATTACCGCGAGGTTCTATCATCCAACGACTGGCTATGTGATTCGTCTACCATGTTAATACGTTTTCAATAAATCGAGTTGGAATAAGTCGACCAGTAAGATCTTTCTCTTGACAAGACACAAATGCGCAAGCAAGCGGTGTACTCGCGCACATTCTAGCCATCTAATGGGAGAATCACAATGCACGTGAGCAAGTGCGCGTGCCTGAGCTAAGTTATTTGACATGACAAGTACCGTTAACAGTTGAACTTCATCGTCGTACAGTACTTACTTCTGCTAAATGTACGACTGGTGTTGTCTTATATTGGGATGTCCGTTGTGGAAGAACTTATCTGACTTGAAACCTTGAGTCCCTTTGAGCCACGTGAATAGAATAGTCAGAAGACACAAACCACGGTATGAATTCATCTCGTACACTCGTCAGCCGTAAACATGTGACTAGCATGAGAACAAAACCGACGAGATTCAAGTGAAACGATCAGAACCACAAATCTGGCTGGATCGTGATTGTACTCAAGGCTAAACCCACGGTAAGTAAAGGTTGTTTTTGTGCACATAAGACCAACTACCGACGACTGATCAACGATGCTTTGATATACCTGGGAAGTTGTATGCACATTGTTCTACAGAGCGTCAAGAATATGCGCTCAGGTTAGATTACAAGCTGAACAAACAGTGTTACATGAAACGTATCGTGCTAACAATCGCCCGGAACGTTTCTTCCGGAGAATATAGAAAATACAACTGTAGAAGCACCTAAAAAGCTGTCTTTATCAAACTCTCCTTCAAAGGTAAAAGTCTGATGAACACCTTTGAAGAGATGACCAGTGCCGCGTTGAAATGTGTGTATAATGCAACAGAGCTTATCTTACTTTCACAAACGATAAGGTTACCTTTAACCCCGGTCAAAACGTAAACCACTGTGTTATCTACCAGCCATTGTATCTACCAGTTTTGCTGCAGTTGTGAAAACATATGTAGTGGTAGAACAGAAAGAATGCTTAAAATCAGGGTCAAGCAGCACATCCCTAAGTAGTTGACAGTTGCAATTATTTACGCGTCAACGTGTAACATTCAGCGAGGATAAAACGCCGCTTCGTCCGTTGTAAGATACTGATCGACCACAACTCAGTGTCAGTATCGCATCTTCATTTAAGGTCTTAGTGAACACTCACAGCTCACAAATTCTTAGGTATATCGAAGCATTGTTGATCAGCCGTCGGTAGCCGGTCTTGTGCGCACAAAAACAACTGAATATCAACCTTTACTTACCGATCCAGCCAGATTTGTGGTTCTGATCGTCTCACTTAAATCTTGTCGGTTTTGTTCTCATGCTAGTCACATGATTACGGCTGACGAGTGTGCGAGATGAATTCATACCGTGATTTGTGTCTTCTGACTATTATGTTCAAATATATGTGACTGGCAGTGTTACTCAGTGGATGAGTGGATCAGTTCTGAACCTCTAGAAACACTTGTTGACGTACCAGACTAGAATACTTTATGTATTATTATGTATTATTGTGCACTAATAATTCAAGGTCAGGTGTCCTACTCTACGGATCAGTCACTTGGGGTTCAGTTCTCATGATTATACGGAACTTGGAAAGGGTATTTGTTACTATCACAAATGAGCGTTCAGTACACGTGTCAGGTATGTTATCTAAAAAGAAATCAACACACACCGATCTGACTTTACATTGCGTGAAAGTTTGTATTTAAATGCATAATGACAGCACTGGAGTATCTATGCTGGGATGACCATTATTTATTTCAAACATCAGCCTCTTAGCAAAGGTCATTATGTAACTAATAGAAATTATCTCAAAGAATATGTGAAAGATCACCGATTGCAAGCAAAATTTGCAATTCTACTATCTACCTTTCGACAACAGTTCCGATACTACAGACACCACTCAATTCTCAATGTACTATGACGAATCTCGCTGGTTGACATTGTTCACTAGTCGAACCGAAATAAGTGGCATGCCGTTACTGGTTTGACGTTTGGTCTTTGTTTCCAGGATTATGGCCATCCCCCAGTAAACAAGTATATCTTGACTCATCTTCTTTCTTTTGAGTACTTGAGTTACAATTTCGAAGTAGCCACCTCATCTCCATCTGTGATTTTGAATGGCACGCTGACCAAATAGTCGACGCATTACAGCACGTAAGTTCCTCGACTGAATGTATTGTTCACCATTTGTTCGCCCTGATATACTGTTAGATAAAATACTACTTTTGGTTGCATTTCAGTAAACGGTTCGTAGGTTTTATCCCTCATCAGTGTATGACGTGAGGAAGGTGCCAACTAAAATGTTGCTTTGCATAGCTCACTTTAAATCAGGTAAACATTTCAAGCGTAATCTTGAAAACTACGGTGTAGTAAAGAAGGCCATTCTCAGTTATTCATCACCAAGCTAAATATATCGAAGTTTATATCACAATTTTACAAAGGGGTCAAACAGAGAATGACTGGTTAGTGAGTCCAGTCAAATAACCATCAATCTGTAATCAAGTATCCACATGAACACTCGTTTTTGACAGGTTAGCGGGGTATGGGAGTTTGGCCAACGCAGTCCCAAAACCGAAATGTTCTTTGGTGTACATGCGTGGGTTGTACGGGCTTATTCCAATAGCTTCATTCTTGAAAAGAATCCTGAACCTCACTGCCATCGACCGGGTGGCCTTCACTCGGTAGATTGAGCGAGTGCCTCCAACCCACCAAGTGCTGTACTATTGTACTATTGATTGATTCGGTTGTTCTACTTTTGAGCCACACTATGCGGTCTTCACGGACTCGTTTAAATAAGAATCTGGTCGTGCAGCCTACATAACTGGTACCACCGGAGCACACAGGACGAAGTTGCAGAAGTAAGATCTAGTCACAAAATCCGTTTGGGAGTTCCGCATTGGTGCCCCAAACTCGTAATAAGACTCAAGTTGGGTTCTGATTGGTAGTGCCTTCACTGATCAACGACCCATTCGTCCAGGCACTCGATATTGGTGCTACCGCTTGTGATTGTCAACATAGTATATACTTCTCCTCGACCGTTGTTATTTCCTGTAAGGTTCAACGTTGAATGCACGCGAATAGGAATACAACAGAAGTAAGGTGGACACGTGACTAAGCAACGTAAAATGTACTAACTGCACTTGTGAGCCTACACATGATAGCTGTGGCTAGCTTACCGCCCTTGAAGGGTAATCCCATATGTACCACATTCTTCTCTGTTAGATGCGGCCGGTCACTTCCATTCGCGTCACGCAGTTCGGATGTTGTACGTGATGTTTGCTTGAAGTCATTTGGTTAACTGACTGACTTCTCGTGCTTTCTAGAGGATTGCATCATTGTAGCATGCCAATTAATGAGAAGGTCTCAATCTTTTTTACAACAAATTCAATCTGCAGTTACAGATATCTACCTTCAAAACATGTCAACAAAATGCTGCAGTTGATAATTTTTGCTCTTATCACCGACATTTGCTTCAAATAAATGAAACGTTAATTTCAGAAATGATTTAATTTATTGAAGTCGTCACTTTCATCTGTGTTGACAAAATGTAATCTTGCCATTTTGCTCATTCCGACTAAGCGTGGATTTTACTATGCCAAATATACTTGGCTAGGATGGTTCTGTTACGTAACTCCCATGAGCTTGACCCTGATGGAAATTGTGAATAATACGCAATCAATGTGATCATTTTATTATGTAGAAAACACGGTATATCGAACGAGTCTCTCTAGCATCACAATACAGACTTGCAAAATATAGGTTGAATGTTCTTGTACCGTTTCGTCATAATATGTGGGGGCTTGCACATAATTTCGACAATGGATAGACGATGGTTGGTCATAATATTCCTTTTTTGACGGTACTTATGCTGACAATGACTTAACAAAGCTTTTTCACAATAGTGAACCGACTAATAGAATATCATTTCACACTAGTCTCACACAGTACCACTCCGAATCAGTTTTCGCACGCAGTCTAAAACTATGAACGTCAATGATCAGTTTGATTAAATCAAATTCAATTCATTGTTGGTCAAGGAGAGAAAAAACATTCCCACAACCACCCGGCCCTAATAAAAAAAATGGGGCACAGTCTAAACTCAGACCACCTTTAATACACCATCCTTTCACCGTTTGGAAAGACATGTTTAATGAGTCTCTGAGTGTCCGAACTGATTCAAATTTAATTATGTATGTCATTATCGGTTGGCTCTAGGATACGAAAACACTTTCGCCTGAGAAGCAGTCAAATAAAGTATTTCAAGTTGAACATCACTCACAATTGATCGCAGCTGTCACATCTCCATAGACTTTCCAGTCGACCCCTTTCGAAAAGAAGAACTAGACTCGAGTTTCGCTCTCATTAGAGCTCGTCAGTAGTGCATATCATCGCCACTGCCGGGAATATAAAAAAGCGCGTTCAACTTTGAGTGTTGTCCAATTTGCTGAAACTATCTCAGCGAGTGCTCATTGGTAACACAAATGACAATAGTATAATTTACAAACGCCCCCTGAACATTCTGCAGGACAGTGCTACATTTGAGAATACTGTCAGAAGTCATGTCTGTCTTAGAGAGAATGCGCTGGATTATCAGGTTCGGCACATGAAGTTGTATATAATCAGATGGAGCGTTTCAATTTGCCTAATTTGCCGTGAACTCGTTTGTCCCATCCCCATCACGAAATAACACGCATTACAACCATCTACCAAATGATCACCGCATGCGGTGGTATTACTTATCCTGATCTAACTTCCAGTCCGATAGTTAACACGCTACAGGATTAAACCACTAGTTCGATTAAATCAAATACTTCAGTCTTCATATTGCAAGTGTCCATTGTGCCCGTGTCTACAAATTACCAAAGACAGTTATGATTAGTATGAGGAGGCCGCATCCATTTGCAATCACCAGTCAATCCGAATAAACCACATTCAATTCAGGATAAGTTAAGCACACCCGCTGCATGATTGTGTGGGTGCCCAATTTTCTAGCATGTATTCCGTTCCTCTGTTGCGTAGTAGTCACTGTCGTTTGTGAGTAGTGTATTGCGTATATATGGGACTCAAAGGACAGGTACTAACGCCGGAATGACGTGGGACCAGAAGAGACTATTGGAATAGTCTGTACGCAGTATGGGAGACGTGCCACCAGAGCGAATGATCATGTACTGCTTTCCAGTGTGTGTGAATACAAGCGAGCCATGCATACGAGTGTACGCGTTGGTGGGTCTATGTTTTAACACAACCTGTACAGGATTTCACGTAATAAGCAACATCGCAGGCCAAGCGTCTTTTGCTGTTACAACATTTCTTCTGGCACCGAACTAGACTTTCTAGTGTCTTTGGCATAAACCCATCATTCTAAACACTCTTCCAGTCATGTCATGGTTGATAAGCAAGATCGTTGTTCTCTTCTAACTCGACAGTAATCAGGACAGCTTGAATCAGCGGTAGAATTTATATGTCCCAAAAGGTAAATTTATGGCTTTTTACACAACCACAGCTTCAGTGAACAAATCATAGCCCCAAAAATCATTTATTTATTAGAATAGTGATAATAGACATAAAACTAATGAATAATTTGACTAACGTTTGAAATATTTACCAACTGTGTTAAACAATCTGTTGATTCGCTTTTGTGTCCGGTTCGTGAATACGGAAGTTGTGTTTATGTGGAAATCGGGCTAAATAAATAACATTAGGAGCAGAGTAAGACCGGAAGCGTATTAATGAGTGTTTGCACCAAGGGTTATTGGAAAATTTAAAGAGGGTTGTATTGGGTAGGAATTTTGCCTGTTGGATCTGTTATAGTTCGTCTGGTAAGTTTGTCGTTTTTTGTTTGATATCATGCAGAGCGATGAGTGTGTTGAGGCATGCTTAGTTTGTTTGTAGAAAGCCGACTCTACATTTGCCTTTATTTGTCTTTCCTCTGAGCAGTCCACTATCGTGATGAATTTTGTACCATAACTGTACATGAAAGGTTTGTTTTCTTCTTTTTTTGTAATTATCATTGCTTATCTGTTAAAACCTCCTTCTTGGTATTGTCTGACACGTTTTCACCTTCATCCTCACCTGGTTGTTTTATTGAGCATAATTTCGGTTGACTGCACTCATGTTTAGTTAACCCATTTTGAACGCCTTTGCTGGATACTTTGTGTATCCGGTTAATTAGTACGTTTACTGTAATTTTGCTAAACAGTACCGTGTATATTCCAATCTTTTTGCTCGCCATTTTTTGACCGGTTTTGGACTTGGAAGGTTGTCCCGGCTGCCTGGATAAGCGTTGCTGGAATTGTCGAATACGTGTCACTGATGTAATGAGGCTGATCAATCGCACTCCGTTACTCGCGCCACTAATATCCAGTTGGAAGCAAGGGCATGGATTTTGACATTGAAGTAGCCGCAGGAAAAATACAGATAGAAACGTCGGAGTACATCATTGCTTGAAATAGTCCTTCGGACATAAAGGGATTGAGCATTGGCTTATGTGGCAACTGTGACGGTCTGGACCCAGTACCGTACGCAGATGAGTGATTTCGTTTGTTGTCATGTTGAAACACACAACTCATGTGTTGGTTTTCTGAATAAATAACCCTTGCACCGTCCGTGTTCATCGTTCGTAACACTGAGCGAATTACCCTAAATCCCAAGGAGTGTTTTAACACCGCCTAAAAGTTTGCGCACATTGCGAAACAATGGGAACCGCTAAAATGAACGAGTCGTTTAAGCTGAGTGCCACTACAACAGGATGAACGTTTTATGAATGTGGTAAAAGCGTAATATAGATAGACAACAAACCAAAAAAGACAGCTGGTCACCAGCATACTCAGTAAACGAGCACAGTTGTCGTGATAAATCGACTGATTAGGTTATGTGGCATATTCACAGAATTTAACTGTTGAGTATATAACGAGAATTTTGGGGTTTTGTTAAAAAAAATTCTGGTTTTAGCAAACATAACTGTTTTCGATAAATTTTCCTCTTGAGCTAGGTCAATTATACAAGTAAAAATTACAATTTGTCGAAAGCAGTTCTGTTCGTTTAGACGAAAACTGAAAACATCACACACCATTAACAAACCATGTTATGTCATCACACAAAGTGATCCAAAGATTCTCAGAATACAGCAATCACAATACGGGTGCATAACTTTCGTGACTGGACTTACATGCAGTGGAAATTCCCTTATTTTGATTCAATTTCCTAGATGAAAACTGCATGTCAACACATTCGGATGTGTCAAAATATAATCCACAAGATTCTGATCAAATTGGTAATCTGTGTACACCGTCCAGCAGAACACGGAAGATATTTTGGTCAGATATCTGACGCTTTGCACAGTCATTTGCATAACTGATAACAATTGTATAGTTTCTCACCGGCTAAGATGCGACATAAATGCATGGAAGATAGTAAGAAGGACTGTACCCTGTAGAACGAAAGAGCTGGCAGTGAGCAACCATGAGGACTGAACATCGAAATGAGTAGATTGCATCAGTTTCTGTAAACTAACCGTGTAAAGGGTATACGGTTTGATTTTGAATTTCAATCCCTCCTAAGTTTGTTAGATTGACAACCTGAAAACAAATCTAACTTGATTTTTGTTGCCAGGCTCACCTGACCACATTGATTACCTTCAAACTACCCACAGATATTTGGATATCCAGTACCTCGATAACGAAATATTTTTCATTGCGGGTACCTTGCCGAATGACTGTTCATTACGTTCACCCCTGTTTAACTTCCGACCATAGTACGCGATTCGGAAGGTTATCTTTACGTGAATGAATCACTACCGTTTCTGAATTATGTTGCACACCTAAAATAGATGACCAAAATATAAGACCTATAGAAACCAAACCGTACTGAGATAGTCAAGTTTTGACAACCAACCAGGGTTGCTCTGTGAAGAAGAAGCTTTTTTGTTCACATACGTGAATGCATGTATCCATTGCAAGCATTAAAACAACCTCAAATGATGATGCACGTTTCTTTTTACGCCCATTATTTTGGTCAACCTAGAGAGCAGGCTTACATGTATTCGACTGCTGAAGCCCACCTTTTCTCAAAACATTGAAACTTTGCCAGGAGCAACAGTGCAGGTTTCATGGTTGAGCTGGTTAGGGTTAACTCCCATGTGTGCGGTGTACCTTCAGAAACACCTGACTTAGTGTAGATCACTGTCTACACTTTTAGATGATTGAGCTCATCTGATCAACTGTGATGTCAGTGATGACATTTTTTGGAAACTGAAGTGGCTTTGAAGTTCACAGTCTTTAAAATGTGATAAAGCCTTAGGTCTGGATTTCATTTATTCAGCCATTTCGAAAAGTGCTGCCTAGAGGTTGTTTTTTGAGTTAGACTCGCCTATTCGGTCGATAAGTTAGGCCGGATAGATACTGCATAAATAGACTAACAATCATCAACTGTTACCCACAGTTCGTGACCTAGACCAACAGGAACCCGAGTAATACTGTTGTTCACTCCGTCCAAAATGCCGGCGAGTCTTACAGTTTAGTTAGGTTCGTGAAAATCTTAAACAAAAATACGACAAGAATGGATAAATTACATACCCATTAACGGATGTGCCAAAGATATCTTAGTGTTACGACCTGACTGTTTTTGTTTCGGCTTCCCAGTAGGTTCACTAAGGTAAACCCTATCTTGCACGAGTTTCATTGAAGTCTGCTCAATTGTGAAAATTATTATATGCTCATCCCACATACAAATGCGCATTTCTCGGTAGCCCCTTGAAGCTATCTTCATTTCAGTGAGTTTGCGATAAGAGTGTCTGGTTCCTCTGCACATATTTAATCACGTGGTGAATGAAATTCTGATCCTAGTTCATGTTCCAGGATTCTCGGAGTCGAGCTAATAACCGGTAATCGATATGAAGCATTCGGACATCATCGCTTTAGTTACTGCTACATTAAACAACAGTCTACACTTTAAAGCGTTTACACTGCATGACTGATCTATTCGTGATGCTCCACGGATTTTCGAAACGTCAAATGTTAATAAACGTTTGAAGTAGACTTGATTCCATACTTCATATTTCTGTCAAACGTTGTTGCTTGCTGAGTACCTCAGTCACTTGGGAAGTACCATATTCTGATATCGTTCACGTTTTAACAAGGAAGGTGAACATATGTGATACCGCAAAAGGACGTTCTAGTAGACTGCATGAAACGTTAGCAATGCTAGTGAGCTTTTAACCTTGAACTGCAAGGCGAATTATGTCTGTGTGGAGAATATATGTTTATAACCCCGACCTTTAACCGCCATCCTTTCCTCTATTTATTTTGAATCAAACAGGGTAACTGTGTTTAATTCGATGATCAACCCGTTTGCATATGAACAATCATCAAATTAGTGACTGATAGTTGAGGTACTAAAATGGTTTGGTCCAGCTGGTCACATATTGTCTTTGTCAACAGAACGTTGGATGTAGTGTAGATTGTTCATTATGAATGACGACAGTTAGAAGAACTAACGTGGTAACTGTGACTTGTTCAAAAACTATGAAGGTTTAGAACATCCTGGCGGTGCTGTTTGTCTTCCAATTACCAATCTTTCTTGTTGCAAGCGTGCTCAAATACCATAATTGGTGATAATCGATGGACAGCCAACAATTGTAGAAATTGTAGACTCCGGAGTAAGATGCACCCATCTCCTTATTTACTTACTCGTGTGTTTATATACACCAATACATAAAATCATGGATAGCTGTGAGATATAACAGAAGCTCGAGCCTTAGGACCCGTTCATGAGGATGAAATTTTAATGTATATATATATATATAATCATTAATCGTACTTACGGATTTCCGAAATATTTAGCGTTTACGGGTATTCGACCTCCGATTTCGACGGATGTGAAGTTATCTTAGTCACCGATGGGTGGGTAACAGAATAGTTTATTTGAAGAACTAGTATAGGAGAAAGCTCAATTATTCCCACTTCGGTAGTGACAGTACAAGTGTTTGCTTTAATGAGCGACGGTATTGGAATTGCTTGCATCATGTTACATCATAAATTTAAAAATGAGGTGTCCCAAAGAAGTATCTTTAAACAGTTCTTTCTGACAAATTTACTAAAAAAAACACCCGACATACTGATAATTACATTGGCGACTTTTTATGATACCATATTCAGTGACCTTCCATTCAAACACGTATTCGTGGGTTGTGGGTTGTAATCCTTGATGTGAATCGTGCTGATGTAACTCAACAAGGATGAAGCGGCTAGTCGCTATAACACTAATGACTACTGAGAGCAACGTTCACAAAACCACCTCAACTATTTTCCGTTATATAATCTGAAATTGTTAGATTGTAGATCACCGGCGAACGGTGAATCTCTTTTGGTCGAACAGAAACAGAAACGTAACTGTAAAGATACGTTAACCTCTATTCGACATAACATATGGCTTGTTCCATCGACTCTTACTACATCATCTACACCAGGTCGGCAAAATATGATTCCAAATCCACCTAAGTTTTTTCACTGTAATTCAGAAAACACAGATTGATGTCAACTGCTTCTTTGGCGATTAGTAACAGAACAATGGACGGACACTTTGAGTTCATCAACGGGATCATATTTAGTGGCTACTGACACAAAGGAGATCAATGTGTTGAACCTGCCGGAAACATGAAAGTGTTGAATTTTATGACAGTTGCATGCTAGTGGAGGGTTCAGACGGTTTTAACACAAAATGTTCATCAGTACATAAGGTTGCAAATTACAATGAAGGATGACGCAATGTTCGGACGAAAAGTTTGGAAATAGTTTAAGCCTTTCAAGCAAATTGTGTGCTCAGGTAACATTTCGTTTGATCTTGTCAATTGCAGAAACAATTGAGTTCGTACAGACAAAATGGTGGAGGTTGTCAATTCAGTAATCATATCTCGATTATAGTGACGTGTGTGACATTTCTGAATGTTTGATTTTTCTCTGTGGACTAGAAAATGAGATATGAATGAAATAGATCGTGGACTGATAATATACAATTCAGTTTACGAATGAAATCTCATTAGTTAACCAATTAACAACTTAGGCGAGGAGAATACGGCCGACCAATGCACCAATACATCACGACCTCAAGAAGCCAAACTACCAAGAATACAATGGGAAAATGTGGAAAGTCACAACAATTTGACATGGCATCAATGGTCACCAATTTTCGGCAGGTTACCCAGGTATTCGTTCATCCACCATCATCGTTTCCTGGTCGTAAAAATATGGTTTACTGTGATGTGTAACTGGCATTTAATAAAAGCCCGGGTGTATTTGGTGAACAAAAGAAAAATCCTTTAAGGGATCTGTCGTGTGGACGATTTCGAGTAAGAGATTTCATGGTAATCTTAGCTGTTCCGGCTTTGATACTCAGAGGACCTACCGGGGTTTGTCCCGAGATTTGCGTGTGTTGTATTCCGCCTGTACTCTATACGTCCTCTGTGTACGGATAAATTCGCACATGAAGTTCGATTTGGCAACCTATACAACTGATGATGTAATACTGTGGTAGTGAATAATCAATTGTGAGTTAGTTTTTCACGTTTATGAATAAAGTATATGTGGCAATCATTCCGAGGGAAAATTGGCCACATGAAAGTGATCTGCTCTAGTATACCACCATTCAGACGGACATGCCATAATTTATGCTTCAACATATGCTTGTACATAACTGTCACAGAACTTCTGAAGTGCAACCACTAACCAGTTTAAACACTTTTCCTCTACTTCTCTACGAAAGGAGTTCAAAATTGGCAAATGATTGCCCACCTCGATTTAACTAATAAAGTGTAACGTACTACAACATAGTATGAAATAAATGTTTTTATATAATCGCTTCGTTTACTCCCGTTCACGTTCGCTTGATAATTGTAGTACAGTGTTTCTGCGTGGGTTTATTTATCCTTCCATTGCACTTATCATTCTCCATCCCTATACTAAGGTTGTTCGCTGTAGCTATCAAATGTATGCCGAAGATATGTCGAGTACTGAAGTACTTTCCAGCCCTGCAAAGTCTTATTGTATACGTATCACTGAGTCCACAGATCGACCGTTCTTAACCGAAAAGCAATGCATCATTTAATACACACTTATAAATGAATACTTTATGTGCAATTAACAGAACATAATTTCGCGTTTCATAATTCATGCTTTCCTTCAATTTCTAGCGTTGACAAATAGGTATTTATCGACCATATCAGGACAGTGACTTAACGGTGGCTTCGCGTTACACAAACTTATTCGATGACAATTAGCTGGCTATCTCTGAAATCCTGCTGCGTAGTCGGCTGAAACCAAATGGGTTTAGTGGAAAACATATTTTACGGAAAAATTACCAAAAATGTTGACAAAAAGATGCGGGATAATGGAGCACAAAGTCACTTCGATGTGACAGACTGACACTCGGAAACATCGGTAGATGGCGCCTTAATTTGTCGGATCATTAATTGGGTTGCAGAACAAACGTATGTACTGAGACGGAACGCTTGAAGACGGTTCTAATATGACAATGAACAACAACTAGAGGGTTACAAAGACTCAGCACTTCCGAGCAGGATTAGAAGCGGACCTCCGCAAGTTATAAACTGTCACGGGTGCAACAGAGTAGTCTTGAAATCGAGTTGTTTATCTCGCTGTGGTTAAGTCAGTGGCGTTTACTTACTTAAAAGAAAGGCAAGGGTATGCACTATTGACAGCACTACTAAGAGCGAAACTCGAGTTTAGTGCTATTTTTCGACAGAAACCGATTGGAAATTCTACTGGAATGTGATAGTCGCAAAAAACCGTAGACATTAAATTTATATGAAACAGTTCAGTCAAAAGCTGTTAATCAAAACTTAGCAAGATACACCATCAACGTTTTCAACAAGGTTTCATTATTATATCAACAAGCAAAATAAAACAAGCTGTCACATGGGTTAGGTTACGGAACTTGACCGCAAAATATACACGATCATTTCATTTGATGTAGTTGGTTTCGTCAAGTTTCTAACGACCACAATAAGATTCCACAGAATGACCGTTGACAGAACATACACATTTGACGAACAAGCATTATTTATCAACAACATTTTGCTTTCAGAAACAAGTTTCTTTCACTGGACAACTCCCGCCTGTTTGGTAGAGACCACAAAACAACCAGACGTTGATGTGAACGTGAGTGTTTGAAGCCTGTAGTCCGCCTGTTCCGCTGAGCAAAGTTGTTCTACATCCTGAGTGAATATTTTGTGATTATCTGAACTGCGGGTTAAAACACCCTAGAGAAATGCAGTATCTAGCAGCCAGTGGCGGGCTGTTGTCCGCAATTTACTGATTCTTTAAAGCTTTGTTGCTTTTTTGTGGCATTTGTACTTGTTTATTTAACGTTGACTGTCAGAATGAGTAGAACAACAATTTTCTCAACAGATGACACCGCCAAATGGAAATTTTGATCTCACATACTCAACGGCCGACGATCAGATGGGACTAGTTATAACTGCCAGTATGCTGACATGACGCACTGGGATGGATGCAGTGATATTCGACGAAGAAGGTCTATGACGTTGTCAATTGTTTTACATGTAACAGTCTTCGAACACTATCAACTGCCCACGCTCACATTTCTGCCTCAAAATGGCTCGTCTTATTGAACTCACACTTCGACTGCACTATAGGATCTCGTTTGCCGAAATAACCCTAACGTTCAGTGGTCACCTCATGGATTAGATTTCACTAAATTTCCGGTCACATTAACTAACAGCTACTAATTCTTTCACCTCCGGCTTGTTGTACCCTTACGAAGGATTTATCAGTTAAATGCAGTTCCGTGTACATCTTAAGTCGTTTGAGCTTTATTCGTTGGCTTCGGTATGATGGTCAAATTAATCCTTGTGTATTTGACATTTTCCTGAGGAATAGCGTTTGGTTAACGGAGCGAGGACAGGTTTCATGACATTTATTTATATCACTATAGTGAGCTTCTAGAACAAAGCTGGTCTTTGCTGAGAATATGTTCAACTAACCCTCAAATGGCACGAAAATCAAATCGGGAGCTATGGATTTATTCTCGCGTTCGCATGGTTTGTATCTGCATTTCAAATGTTTCCGTTGGTCGCTAACTAATCACACCCTATCGCTTCAAGTTTTCTGCTGTTCGCCTGTCCTTCACGACATCTGAAATCTTGATTACATTGTTGGCACTTGAGTGAAAAGTTGACGTTTACTTGTGTAACCTGCCAGTGAATTACTGTTCCATGTGCAAAACAGTATATTGTATATACATGGATCGCGACAAAGGTTCACACATGCCTTTGCTAAACTAGTAACTGTCTTCACTACGTTAGATATGTGAAGGAGTTGGTTTTACCCATTCTTTTCATGATGCATTTATTATGACCACGTTATAGTGCTGTTCATTCCAATTCTGTTTCAACCGTCTACTGATTCGTGCTGAATTCTCACATTTGTTCCTTCAACAAATTCAATGCAACAGAAGTTTTGCATTAACTATGGCACTTCAACCAACCGCTGAATTGTTACTCTTTTAAATTACGAACCATGATATAATTTTTACGTCACGTTACCATTGTCACTTTTGTAATAGGGTGCGTTGCTGGACACAGCTGTTGCACAACTCATGGAGAGTTTCTAAGAACACACGACCGACCAACAATTGGTGGGTTTCTTTTGTAGACAAGCAACTAATTTGATTGGTTTCTAAACGAATAGCGTAAAGATACATATATGTTACCGCTAAGTCTATTCATCGCCACGGTAATGACGTTAGTACGAAACTGGAGATCGAGAACGCGCTGACCTCCCACGGAAACTTTTCCAAATCCAACCTAGTCAACAGAGTCGGATTGATTTCCAATGATCTCGTGTCAAATGGGCAATTATTATATATGTCTCTGAAGGCGCATTCTTCCCTTAGCGACACTGCTGTGAGACTACAAATCGACTTTGATTTTTGAAGGCTGCTGCATAGACCCAGTGCCGAAACTGGGATTGGGTACACATTTTCGCGTGTTACATGCATAACATAAAGCGAAATGATTAGCCAAACGTATTCCGGTGAAGATAATCGATTGGTTTTCGTATGGGACTAGTAAGAGTGAGACTGGTGGATTTAGGTCTATTCAGCAGTATTCATTATGCTACTGGTTAACGGACTGCCTTTAATAGCTGAGCGTTAACTACTTTTGAGGTCGAGATGCAAGACATGAAGGAAAACGAATTCGGTAAGTATGGCACCCGGGTTAGAACGTTTAACGAGTTACTTGGTTTCAAGTTTATATCGCTACTGAAGCATACTAAACAGATGTTTCTTGATTGTAAAAACGAAGCCTCCGTTCGGCCATAATTCGGTTGAATGATAACGAGCTCTTCGTAATAAATTCGATTTTATCTAATCAAATACCGTTTGGGTCAACAGCTATTGATGCAATATGTCAACGACAAAATTTAAGCACATATTTGTAACAATGTTATCGTCTCAAAGAATATTTTGTCCACTTCTGCTCAATCACCTTTGTTCAGTTTTCTTCCCGTTTGACCGTCATTAATTGATAATTGCACGTTATAATTAAAAATACCTGTGCGATTTTCGCTGAAGGTCACGAACACAACCCAACAACACCATAAGTTGGGAGATGAAAATATGACACGGTCAATCTTACTGCACTTTAAAGAATGTCGGGGTGTGCTTGAAAACGAATCCTCATTAAATTTGATGTGGCGTTTTACATAAACTTTATTTTTAATCATAAAACAAAGGCTCGAATATGTGAGATGTAGGAAGCAAAAGTGGAATTTACTCTTATTTGTACCGCCATTCAATAAAACCGTAAAGACGGAAGATTCAGTTAACAGGAAAGAGGTATCTGTATAGAAGAATAAAGAATTTCCAGATGGTAGTTGATTTTCATGGATGACAAGTAATGAATTGGGTAACTTCCTGGAGACAGGTTTGCGATAGCTCGCAGATGAACAGAACATTTCTGCATATGGCCTGTCCTAACCAGGATTTTGGTTTGAGGAAGCTTACTCGCGCTGTCAAACTAAGTTCATTGGGTCGTGCTAGTTATCTCTAGTGTATTTCTATACCTTCACGCTCAATTTGTAAATTGTATCATCAACACCTGAATGGGATATTCTGAAATTTGCATAATACAGTGTACTTCTAAGTTCAAGCAATAAATCTATTGAACAATGAAGGTAAAATATTTTACTTGAACGGTAGCAAACCGTTTTGTACAAATAAATTGGCGGGGCATAACAGTAGAGGCGTTTATGCAATTTTTGGCGCGCATAAATGAACCCCAGTGGGAATATTATCATGCGGAACGAAACCATGTATGGTTACTGAAGGAAGATGTATTTGTAAGCAAAAAGCGGAATAGAATGTTAAAACGAGCTGTATCACCCGAAAGACGGATCCCTAACCTACGTAGAAAATTATGATACTACACGCACACAGATTATGAACGGATACAACAAAAGGATTTATATTTCTGTGGAAAAACATAAGAAAATGGGTTTATGGAGTTTGTGGCAAATTACTGTTTTTCTTGAATACAAATTCCGTCCGACTGCCTTACTACACTTAGCGAACTTTCGGGCAAACAGGACTGATCCGTCCTCTGAGTGATGACCGTGGTGAACGATTGAACGTTTCTGATATCAAACATCACTACCTAAGTGACTTACATCGATCGTCAATCGGAGAGAAAAATCAATGAACTACAAACGTACTTTAATCCGTGGCTCTTCATAAAGTGTCAGCATGCAATTACAAACAAATTATTTGAAAACCTTTGAAGAAGTCACTTTGCAAGCAGCAAAGTAATGTTTTTTTCCACCACGTGATTGGCTTGATGTGAACATTTTTCAGAAGCCTACCATTTTGCTACTGTATTTGCAGCTGAAGAGAAACGATAATAGTGATCCAACTAACTGGTTCGTTCGTCTACAAACAAATGTATGCAAATTGTGTTAGTCCAGGCGGTTTTGCTAACTTGCCTGTAAAACCATCTTGGATACCATAATGCCCCAGTCACGTCAGAGCGGGACAAGTCACAAAAAATCCAGGTCATCGGTCAGTCAACACTGGTTAATGTCAGCTTCAGCTGAACCTAAAGAAGTCTTTTACAGTGCATCACACAACAAAATTTGTGAGAGCTCCTCACAAACTGCTTGTTATCAGTACCATAGTTTCCTGATAGCTGTTGCATATTGATGTAGGTGTATGTTTCGTGTGGTTAGTGATTCTCTTTTTTCAGTTCACAGTGTCCATTGGCATCTGCTACATGAAGCAGCACACTGCAGCATGTACCTGACGAGATACAGCGATATGTGTTAGAGAGGCACTTTGCGAAAAACATTTTCTGACCTCAGTTGATTGAGAACAATGCTAATTTTCCTGGGATGCACCACCAACAAGAATAGCAAGATCCATACATTGGTCGACAATTGTTTATACGAACTTAGTTTTTCAGTATTAGCGAATGGCAACATAAAATCTTGCTTTCAGTATGACATCAGTTTGTAATAGTCTGTCATATCACATTTCAGTTGAGTGAGGATCATCGTTATTCCGAATGCGACAAAAAGGCTTGCCGAATGAAATGTTTAATCTCCATGTCGGATTCACGTTAAAAACACAATGTCCTATGGTTACAAAGGAGGGGTAGATAGTTCATATCATTGAAGTTTTCAGTTAGGTGCATATCAACGCGAAAAAATGTACTTCAAAATTTTAAAACCTGAGAATTATCCCCTAAAAGAGACAATTTCACGCGGCTGCGGAATATTGGCAGATTGTTAATTTCGAATGTAATCAAGATAGTACGTTCCCATTCTATGAACATTACTGTGTGAAATGTACAAATATGATAAAAAGCCGTATAAAATTTCAAAAAATGCAGATTTATCTACCATTATTAGTATAACGCTTATTTACTGAATTTCAAAAACGTATAAACACCAATAAGATATCAGTATAATTGGAGACAAACGAGGGAAGAAAAAAAACGATTTTAGGATCAATTAAACTTACTTCTCACTTTCGATCAAATGCTTATGTGTTGCTGATTTATTTTAGAACTTCAAAAATCAGTGCGATCAATGTTTCAAAATCTGGTGTTTCATTAGAAGTAAAAACGAGGAGGTTGCAATGCACTTACTACCAGCCTCTACCAGTGTACATATATAATTCATATGGTACTTGGTTTCCGTGCATAGATCTGTAATCCAGAAGACCTTCCATGACATCATGGCTATCCGTTCTTGTTTCCACCATCCCAGTATTTCAATGTACAGATTGAACATCACCCACAATTGATCGCAGCTGTCGCATTCCCATAGACTTTCCAGTCGGCCCCTTTCGAAAAGAAGCACT
>JTDE01000598.1:0-14276 GCA_014338405.1 Paragonimus skrjabini miyazakii
GCGCTCGGCAGAAGTTCCACCAAGGCGAATGAAAATGATGAATATGAATGCATATCTAACTTGCAAATGAGTATACGCGTTTGTGGTTTGATTTTTGACATGACCTATACGGGCGTTTGTGCAATAAACGAATTCTCAGGCCAAGCGTCTTTTTGCGGTCACAACAGTACGAAGGTATTAAGACACAGGTGCTGATTGCGTCCCGTTTTCGTACCAAACACATTTCGATGGTTTGATAAATATGTCATTGCTACTAACAAGATTAAAGCCAACTATCCATTTTCTTCTTCCTTTATGAAAGTAGTGCCATTGCAAGAATTTTTACGAATTATTAGCAATATATTCAGTCATTCAATCAATTCACTATAAAAGAGCTATCAGTTGGATACGTACTAATCCTTTTACTAATGCCCCTCAGTTTATTTTTAACCAAGCCGTTGAAGATGTCTACAGGCGTTCGACCTAGAGTTAAGCCAATCACAACAATGTAGGTGTGGCAATACAGTTGACTATTCAACCCGACTTGAGTGTTGTTGGTATTGAGAACCAGTAGCCCGTCTATGGTGGTTCATCTACGGCAGCTTGATAGGTTGACTTGTAATTGAGAAGAAAATTTATTGTCTGACTTAGCGAGATACAAGTGTTGTATGACAGGTAGTTTCATTGTGAGTAGTATACTACTCACAAGTAGCATGTTACTCACAGGCAACGTTCAGGAACAAAAGGGCAAGCTGCGAATGCCAGGAAGACGGAGGACAAAGAGAAACTATCGAAATAGTGTGTATGCGCTCGGCAGAAGTTCCACCAAGGCGAATGACAATAATGGATGTGAATGCATTTCTAACTTGCAAATAAGTATACGCGTTTGTGATTTGATTTTTGACATGACCTATACGGGCGTTTGTGCAATAAACAAGTTTTCAGGCCAAGCGACTTTTGCGGTGACAACAACTGGTGCCGTGACAAACGCGAGGATGAAGATATCCTGGACGCAGCCGTTCGAAGATGAAGACGTTCGCGCTTTCCTGGAGGACTTCGAGGACGTGGCCGAAGTTGTCAGAGTCAAGACCGACCGTGGGAAGCTGGCTGCCCTGCGGACGCTGATGAAGGGCAGGGCGAAGGCATATCCTGCATTACCTTGAGATTTGGAATTGAGCATACCAATTAAGATGAACCTTTTAGACCGTATTTTGTAAGTTATCTGTAAATTGTTCCGGAACACCTACAACGGTCTGAGCACATTTTCCGTTTAAATGCATGAAAGCGTATATTGTTTGACCAATCAGTTCTTTACGCAGAGCAAATACAGTTGAGGTATACTTGGATTCCACATGAGCGGATTGGAAGCTAAGTTCTGATCAGGTAAGTCAATGCGAGACGATAAAAAAGATGGGCATTGAGTAAAACATGATAACGAATTGTTACATCTAGCTATAAAAGATGATTACATGATGGGATTGATAGAATTATGTTGACATTGGACATGCGAAAAACGCGTGATTTATCTTTTTTCAAAGAGGTCACTGACATATACTACTTGGATGTCAAGGTGAAATCAAATGTGGGCCACGTTTAACCTTTAAAACTAAGGTCCCTATAAATTCGGTAGGAATATAAAAAATAGTTCAACAAGTGAAGGCCGGAAGCGAGAGTTTGATAACAGAGTGAACAGTACACTTCTAGTATCTCTAGTTGATATGGTCACGCCACTTGAGTGTTAGTTATTACCTGTTTGGGAAAAGTGTAAATATATGACCATTTCGTCATATTCGTTATATCGGAGATATATATGGCAAGAATATTTCTACAGTGCATTCAGAAATGGAAGCATTTGCACAAAACACACTCGTACACCAAACAAATAATCAGCATCAATAAACATCAGTTAGCAGGCTCAAAACCGACGTGAGAAAATGAAAACGAATTTCAACCTAAACTCTTACACATTCACGTACACACACACACACACTCCCGTCTCCACCACAAACATCTCAGTGACCTTGACCGAATGATATTTGATCTGCAAATAAACGATTCTCATACAAATCCATCAAGTCTGTCACCTCTTCCACTAACTGATTCAGATACCACATCTAGTGGGACAAAACCGTGCGAAACAATCAATATACATTCTACTCGGAAAGAATGATCTTTCTATTGTAAGACGATCCAAACTCTCACAGTAGACTGTATCAATTTACCGGGATGATTGTCAACTCGAAATGCCTGCTCATTCTGGCTAGATATTATCGGCAGTAAGTGTTTCTGTCGGGATTCTGTTTCCATTCCATTTATTACTAACAAGCAGTTTGGCAGATTTATGAGTTTAGATGAGTCCCAACTGTGACAATTCAGGGCTTTGACTGGATTTGAGCCAACGAGAGAAACACCATGCCTCAACGCTGCAAGCGCTCTACCGGCTGAGATACGATTCCATTTATTCCAAGTCATTGAAAGCATGCTCTTGGAATATCAACTCCCTCTTCTCATCTGAATGGATATCAGCTTATATGCAATTTGTTTCACTATCATTATCACTGTCCACACCAATTTGGACCACTGACAGATGTATTCCCACTAGGCTAGTATATTCCTCTTATTTTGTGTGTCAAAACTGCGAATGATCATTCGACTTTTCATATTTTATTCGATCAACAAAAGTGAATCTCTCGAAGTCCACAAAATTCACTGAACTGCATCGACGCGCCCCTCTGGAAGTCCCAGAACAAGTACTCAATGCCGACACACGTGAATTTGAAATTTCTTTTTCAACTTATCTATGCACGTAAATCGCAGTGTGTTCACTGTAACGCGAGAGCATTCCATACTCGCATTTTGAAGTATTGCCTATAACTCCATCTGAAGGTCAAAACTAGACCGGTGAAGTATGCAGAGATGAAGCATCTGAAGACTCAGGACATCAGACAGATGGTACATAGGCATGTAGTCCGGTATGTCCACAATAATCAAAGATTTAAATGTCTTTTCCAAACAACGAGTTAGGTATAACAAATGATGTTTCTGAATGCGTCCATGTAATCGTCCTGTAACGTCCGCTGTGTAGCCTTTTCCAGAGGAACAAAGGAAGTGATAGGCACAGTAGGAGACAGCATGAACCGCTAATATATCCCTGAGGATGGGCATACAATATTACTGTGGAATTAACCCGGATACATGGTTCGAAAGCAACAGGAGGTTGTTAAGTCCTATGTTGAGCCTGCTGATTATATTTCCAAAGGCACTGTCGTCTTTAGAATGCATGCGAGGAGATTGTTTACACTTGGTTTTCCTTCATCGTTGATGTGGCCTAAGGAAATGTGAGCAGCAGACTTAGCGTAACATCTAGTAAATATACTTCGCATTTTCCCTAGGCATGCCGTTTAGTTTCACATCAAATTCTCACCTCACTTAAAAAGAATACTGCTTGTTATTAATGTCCCTTACTTTGGGTAACAATTCCTCTAAACAGGCATTACGTTACGGCTCTTCTTTGAAAAAACCATTGAGGGATATCATCCAGTATGGATGACTTAAAATGTAGCAAAAGCCTGCTCATGTTCGAAGCTAAAGCATTTTCTGCGGGGTGGGGGGCTTTCACTAGGCCACATGAAACCATTCCCGGGTAAATGGCAACTTATGGCAATGAATATACCACCACCCCCAATATACGTAGTATATATCGTATATATCAAGTGCGACTACTAATATTTTCTTACTTCTTGCTTATTTCATGTAGTATCCATATTACTATCTCCCTTTATTCTTCACTGAACGATCAATATACTGATTATTTGGGTATTTTATTCATCCACCACCAGTTGATTCCTCGACGTCTGAATAATTACACAGTCACTGTCCATTCCCCTAACTGGTTTGCCCATTTACTCATCGCTGTTGATTTTTCTTAGTAGACGGTCGTTTGTCCTCACTTTTTCTTGAAGTGAATATCCAGTGTCCGCCCTACCTATTTTTCCACGGGGCTCAATCGTTCAATTTTGAACATAGAATTTTACGTATAAATTTAAAACGAGCGAAATAAATAAAGCTTGTGCATACGTCACACATGTCAAATTTATTCGAACACATCGCCATTTCAGGCCTGAATACAATCTCACATTTTGGCTTTGTTCAGTTTCCCATACTTATCTAGCACGAATAATCTACCATTTAATCATGATAAATACCATTACATTTTGTAAGCCCAGCTAAATCAAAAGATCGATTAATACAATGGGAAACAGTAAGGCGGGACCGTCCGTCGCTAATTTACTGTGCGTCAATTAACACAGGAAATAATTTGCAATTGGTTCTTATGGACCTGACAAATTGTATTCAGGTAACCATGGACGGTCTACCGATCGAACAGTATCATTTCAATTGAGTAAAAATCGGAATACCAGCAATCAACCATAAAAAATAACAAAAACGAACAATGGATGCAACTGACTGTTGGGTATAAATATACACTTGCTTATCATAAAAATGGTGAAATAGGGCAGTTTCAAATCTCTCAACGTAGATGATGGACCTAAAATACCCACTAACAAAGAAGACAGGTGCTTAATTATACAAGTGAATTGAATTGCTTTGCCCCAGGTCACAGTTTTGGTGGGTTTAACAAAAGTTTATCATCTATAGACATACTGTCATGAGACTTAGTTATCTTGGAGTCTCTATCCAATCGTCTCATAATCCTATAAAAAAGTATGCACATAATCGAACTATCTTCGTAAGTGAGTCAAGATTCATCTTGCAATTCTTGTACTTGATCATTCATAGTGTTTATTAATCACTTTTTCTGTTGGTCGGGTGAAATTTTTTTGGATAGGCTACTCAACAGATATTTCATTTGGTTCCCATAATAATGAAATCTACTAATGGTGTCCTATAAAGATGTACGTTACTTGATGAAGGTAATGCGGCACTTCAATCATATGAACATTTTCAGCAGAATGTATAGGTAATGAAAGCTAAAAACAGGTAGAAGTTCTGGTTATAAGCATCTGGTGTTAATGAAACGCTTTTGATCAACATTTGGAAGTGAACGCTGAATATAACTCACAATAACTCGATGTGGTTGGCTAATTAGCGGCAATCACTCGAGACGATAAAACTACCTGCCGGTCATTGAATGCAAGGTTTACGGCAGATTGTCTGAAATGATGGCAACAACCAACTTTCATAACGTACCCTTTTTCATCCATTCTCGGGTAAGTTTAAAAACACCGGGATAATTTGATAATTCAAACCCAGTCAGATTAGAGCATAGCCTCGCTTTCAGGCAAACTGCATTTAAAATAGTGCACCACGCCCGAGTTAAAAAGTTCCACAAGCCTATCAGTAGTGAATCCTCGTGGTTTAAGAGGATACAAAAGCTCGTGTATTGAATGAGTTCCTAATCACCCCATTGACCTCATGGCTCTCCTGGTTAGAATGGTTCGCATAATTAAAACCACACTTAAGCCATATTAACTTACTCAGACACACAGCATGTTGACGCCCGTGTACGAATTGAATACCAACTCATCCAGAATAATTAAAGTCCGCTATTACTGCACGCTGTCATTCGCTTTTTTTTGAATGCCTTCTGATGGTGATGTTGATGACGATGAGAATGATGGGTTCTTAGTCAAGTCAAGACTTTCCACACAATGTTCTACACAGGACACGCAGTAGTAGCATTGTGCCGTTGCAGTCGACGTGACCATTGACATTGATAAAACATTTGACATTCGACTAATATGTAAAAGTCATAAGTCATGATTTCACTCTGGTAAGTTGAGTGGAAAATTACGCTAATGAAATTGCTACCGTGAGTGGTTCACTCACGATATGAATGTTCTCATAGCTTATGGTGATCATGATTCCGGATCGACATACTGATCACAAAATGCCCAAATTTGACAAGTGACTGGAATACGGAACGAAGGCTAATTATTCATGATTTTGCAGGAAGTAATCAGATATACAAATATTCGTGTAGAACATTGAAAAACTATGCGGATGACAGACGGTATGGAAAGTTCTAGTGTGCACAGTGATTGTGAAACAAATCGCACATAAGCTGATATCCATTCAGATGAGAAGAGGGAGTTGGTCTTTCAAGAGCATGCTTTCAGTGACTTGGAATAAATGGAATCGTATCTCAGCCGGTAGAGCGCTTGCAGCGTTGAGGCATGGTGTTTCTCTCGTTGGCTCAAATCCAGTCAAAGCCCTGAATTGTCACAGTTGGGACTCATCTAAACTCATAAATCTGCCAAACTGCTTGTTAGTAATAAATGGAATGGAAACAGAATCCCGACAGAAACACTTACTGCCGATAATATCTAGCCAGAATGAGCAGGCATTTCGAGTTGACAATCATCCCGGTAAATTGATACAGTCTAATGTGAGAGTTTGGATCGTCTTACAATGGAAAGATCATTCTTTCCGAGTAGAATGTATATTGATTGTTTCGCACGGTTTTGTCCCACTAGATGTGGTACCTGAATCAGTTAGTGGAAGAGGTGACAGACTTGATGGATTTGTATGAGAATCGTTTATTTGCAGATCAAATATCATTCGGTCAAGGTCACTGAGATGTTTGTGGTGGAGACGGGAGTGTGTGTGTGTACGTGAATGTGTAGGAGTTTAGGTTGAAATTCGTTTTCATTTTCTCACGTCGGTTTTGAGCCTGCTAACTGATGTCTACTGATGTCGATTAAGTCTTTGGTCCAAGAGAGTACAATAACTACTTTTGCATTCCTTCGTTGAAAATCACCCTCCACTTCTTATGCAGTTGTGCACATGACTGATTTAACGTTACTTGCATTGTCTTCCCCAGTGTGAATGTTACTCCGTCATCATGATGGTGTCGGAATATGAATGCCGGTTTTTGTGATACCATTGTGAATACTGATCAGAATGCATTCGGCTTAACAGTCTTGTATGTAAATAGAACGTGACATCACTTATGGTTGAGTTACTGGTCAATACAACTAAAATACTACAAAGTTTGTATTTTTGGACAGATGTTGCGTAATCTGCGGTACAATCCTTGAATGCTTATATGTGATCGGTGTGAATTCACTGAGGTGCATCACCTTGTGTGTTTGCCTTAATCGGTGAGTGCTTTTTCCTTACGCCAAGTGGGTCTGACGTTAGAAAACTGATATCAAACTTTCCCTCTCGATTTTCAGAATTACTTGAATATTGTTGCGCAAGTTATAGAGCAATGTGGGCATCATTTCTTACTGACCCAGAGGTTTACAACACACGGCGATACACCGTGTTTGCTTGTTAGTTTGATAGTACTTTGCGCTTTGTACTGAACAGGTTTCACAACAGCACCGACCAACTAGGTCTAAGGGTACTACTTATAGTTTGACTGCCCACACGAATAAAGGCGTTACTTTGCTGGTTGAGGTTTTTCCACAACTGATGCTCCATATTGAGCTATTGGACTTGTACGGGTGCTCACAAATTTTTCTACCGTTCTTACTCTCACTGATTAGTCAAGGGAACTGGTTAGGTCTACCATCTTCGGATAGGTTACAAAGAACCTACTGAGAAACATGCTTGCGGGGATGAGGGTTCTCGTACAGATTTGTTTGAAGGTTGGTGTTCAGAAGTAAAAATATACCTGGATCTGGAATCTAGTAAGTGTTGGCTCAACCATTGCTGCCACATCAACGACAGTCGCGTACCGTTCGTCAGTAGTGACCTCCGGATCTCCACCAGGCGGAACGTCTGAGACTTTGAACTATTCAACAAAAAATTCGAGAACCACCGCAAGACAGTTTTTCTATCAGTAACAATGTCTGTGATATTTCTAAGCTCTTCAGAGCACGAGCAATGCTACATGAGAGGATTCACCATTGCCCAGCCGCTCTTTAAACCAAACACTGGTGAGACCCATTGGCGGTATGACCGGAAGGTAACGGTCCTTCAAAACGCCGCTGAAACGTTTGCACCCAACGTGAACAAATCGGTCTCCAGGCACAATTAAAAAACAAGCAAGTCAACAATTTCCTAGCTCTCCATGTATATACACTCAACAAGTCGTATCACTTCACATATATTGAAAACCACCCACAATTGATTGCGGCTGTCGCATTCCTACAGAATTTCCGGTTGGACCGTTTGGTACAGAAGCAATAGACTCGAGTTTCGCTCTCATTAGAGCTTGTCCTTAATGCATATTCTTGCCACGGCCGGGACTAGAACTCCGGTCAAGTTTTCTGGAGGCGACTGTGTTGTTCACTGCGCCAATGACCTCACATTAGGCACGACCGAATGAACATATGTGAACGTTCCACCAAGTTACTTTTTTCGAAATGGGAATGCGACAGCTGCGCTTAATTGTGGGTGATGTTCAATCTATGTGAAAACCAAAACCCCCTACTCATCATGTATCACTTCAGTCAATTCGCTAATCGGTCAGTAAATTCTGATATCATATATTACTTGCAATCATCTCAATATGGTTTGTGTACGGTCAACCGAGTAGTCTCAAGCAAATTTCCACGCTTTTATCGAAGTGTATGCATTTGTATTTGTTATTCATATCTGACTGTACACAACCTTATAATTGTATGACATTTTCAGTTCGCCCTTCGTTTTCTTCGAAGTAATATATATATCATCAATCTGGTTATCCCCAATTATGCAGTGATTGAATAACGAATTTTCATAAGTCAACATGTATACAGAGCGCAGATAAATCCTGAAAGGTCATTTTACAATCCCTCACAGGTACCGGTGATTGACTTAACAAAATAGGGACCAAACGGGACGACATTTTGGGGTTAAGGAATTGCTAACATATAAATTGACATGGAAATCTTTGTCGTTGTTCGCGCTTGTTTTGGTCCCAGCAACAAAGTGATAATTGCGTGACATTTGGCAAACACTAGAATGTCACTCTGGCATTCCGACTGCTTGATAACACAGAGTAATACTAATTCACACGGTTAAGGAAGAAGCAAAACTATATTATGCATGGCACATATGATTTTGCTCGGTTCGTATGATGCCTGTTCATATATTTCTATATTTTGGTTTAGATTGCAGAACACAGATGTGGTGATCGTGCCATTTTGTGCAAATTACCTCCTCATCTAACGTTGACTGATGAAACGAGTGAACGGTGGGTTATGGTTCCCAACAAACAAACAATGCTGTTGACGGAAACCAACTGTGATGCAACGTGCGTTTATGTTTAAATTGCTGAAACTTACAACTCATCGGATGAAGATATCGGAAAGATTTTGTAATGTGTGGGTTGTGTCTGTGGAACCGAGTCCAAATAATGTGGCCCCTTGAGGGTCATCAGGTTCCGTCTTTAACAACCAGCGGTTCCTGCATTATATATATATAAGGTCCATGAAAAAGAGTTGACGTTTTAGTAACTTGGTTTCAATGGTTCTATTCTAACATAGCTGTTTATACGTTTTTGTTTTGTTCGGGTGTAGAAAAGGGTAACCTTCATGGACGTCCACAGTTGTACGTAATCTGACTTGTGGCCAAACCTAATCCACTGTGATTGGCCTGGACTTCATACCAAGCTTGAAGGATACGCATTAAAAGTAGGTTAGGTTGAATGAAAAACAAAGTTTCAATACAAGCGCCAGATTGACTTCTGTACCGCTCTACAAAATTTTATGGAACCATAGATAACGTAATCTTTTCAGATCCCTACAAAATTCCGTTAACGTCACCTAGTCAATGACTTGGGGTTAGTGCATTCAGATGTCAAGCTTACATCATACACTCATCACTTGATTGTCAATTTCAACCTGACCCTGTGTATTGCGAGAAAAGTACTCAATGGTAAACAGTGAGTAGACGATCGTAAAGCATATTCTAAACAACGAAACCTAAGTAGTAATATAAGCAAACTTGTTGGCAGCAATGACGATGTTCGCCAGTGTCTTTGGATCCGGCAAACTTTTTCGGCTGTTGCTGTGTAATAACCTCCTCCCACGAACTTTGATGACCCGGCCACATTATATGAATACCAACTCACAGTCTCCCACGTCGAATGTCGTTTATGGACGATTCAGCTGGGAGCGATTTTTCGAGGGTTTGGGGTACGGAAACACCGAGATAGAAGTGTCGCATCAATTTGTAATTCATCATGTTACTCAAAGCAAATTGTGACAATCTAACCTTCCAGGACAGCCTTCTTCTGATCATAACACACTTTAGCTTCGAGTCTGATTACCGAAAAGGCGTGACTATAACCAATCATACATGACCTGACTGTTCTGACACTATCGGTCAGTCCACTCATTCACATGGAAAATGCGGGTTGATCCTCTTGTCACAGTATCCAGGATATCAGATGGGCCAGTTCAACCATACCGAGTGCGTTCGCAGGCTGCGGATTGAAAAATAACCCTTCACGTAATGAGTAACTGCGAAATAAGTGAAATGCTTCTGGTAAATAAACAATCACAGCGGTTGAGACTACAGAATGTGGTGCATTCACCGTTGGCACATTCATGGTTGTTACACAAGTTCTGTGACGATACTAAACTAAAACACATGTTACCCTCCCACAAAGGGACTCCAGCTGCATGAACGGGAGCAAGTGGTCTCCCAGATAACCTGTCATTCGTCTGGAATACTGACCCTATAGTGTATGGACGTCTTCACTTTACACTATCCATGGATAAGTTCCCAGAAAGACGTGTCAATCACTGTGATGATAACCAGCTCCAACTGGCGCTGAAGGTGCACGGGGCAACTCAAAGTGGTAAAACCCACTCGAAGGGTGTATGAAACATTTTGGTCTTGTCCGTTGGCAATTGGGAGTCAGCATCATAACACCCCTGCTGGTCACGAACTATCTGGCTAGGCGGATCTACAACAACAGACCCGAGTTTCTCGAGACATCTTCAAACTGCTACTCTGCTTCTACCGTAACCACACGTTTTGAGCATTCTAAATATATTCACAGAATGGTGGGGCCTCTCAAGTCAACCCACTTCCTTGGCCTAGGGAACAAGGCAGTATTCTGCCACATCATTTTGAACTTTGGAATGTATATTACTTATGTTTCCCTCTTATTATTTTACTTTTTTGTCAATGTCTGGTCGGCCGGTTTCGTTTCTACCTTACTACATCAAAACAATCCTTTCCATTTTCCCCTCCTTGGTTAGACGTACCTGTAGCTATCGAACCCATGGCACCAGTAGCAGGCAATGAACTAGCTCGAGCCCCATCGCAGTAGAAATAAAAGACAGGGAAAAGTGGATGCAGTTACAGTTTCGTTCTCAGCCACAAGTGCATTCATAGGTAGCAAAAAGTATAGCGATTGATTACAGGACGTGAAACAATGCTGTACCAATCACACTGCGTTTGTCAGCTGTGAGAATCACTGATGGCACTTCTGATTGACGGTTGCTATGCCACCAGCATGCAGACGATCAAATGACACACATGTTTGGTTGTGGTCTTGCTTTTGTGACTGGTGGACCAGAAATTAGCGCGTCATTGTCTATTAACGATTGTTCTAGTAGTATGGATTATCATAAACTGTTAAGATGGAATCCGTTCTGCCAACTGAAGTTGTTGGAACTAACCTGCAAGTAATAACAGCTAACGGGGAGTTCGAGTTGACTGAAGTTGAACCAATCATTCAATGACTGTTGAATGCACTGTGAGACTCCTTTTAAATGTGTGAAAAATGATTGCATAGGTTGCTCTTTAAAACAGTCGACCCTTAGCTTGATCAAATGCTGTATCTATAAGGAGGTTAACAGAAATTCAAGTGGACCGAACTGCACGTGATACTTAAGTGACCAGGTTTCCCACACTACTTTGGCTTCGTTCAGGTGAAAACTATTCGGGTGAAAAGATACATGAGAATGGCCCTAGGTCAAAGTCGGTGATTTGAACAATGAGCCAGAGTACCGTTCAGCACGCTTCGTTTCACGTTTCGTTCAAAGATGCAAATTACAAACATTCTTCGGATTAGCTTGTGGCTTTTTGCTATCAATGGCTTAGATAAAATAGAACAACTATCTGGACATTTTAAACATGGATGCTGATTGGATTGTTATTATTCGCCATTACCACTTGGCCTATCCCTCGCACCTTGATTCTTAGATTTATCAATGACGTTATGCAAACTCATCTGATCGTTTGCAGTAGAGCTACTTCAGTGAACATCAAAAACTTCGGAAGGACTGGTCGCTATTAAGAGATTGACGACTGAACAAGGAGTGATGTCCCAAACTGTCACATTTGCGTTATGCGCGGTGATACTAATGTATTTCCATATTCCTTCCTTGTCATGTAGGTAGGTAGAATAACGATAAACGTTCATCAAGTTAAGCTCTTGTATTCTGACTACAAAAACGTGATATGTGAAATTAATGCGAAATGAGAAGTAATGCTCAAACTAATCTAAAGGTTAACTTCACTGGATTGTGAGAAGGTGGGGTCTCCGATCAGGAACAGGCAAAGCTGGAACCGCCAAAAACTGATAGAGGTTAGAAATTTAGTTTAATGCTTCAATCCTGGATGTAGACTTTCCCAGAAAAGCAAACATAAATGACAATTGTTGTTAACAGGCGTATAATTGCGGCATTTTCTTGTTTACACTGAGGTTTCAATTAGCAAATGAGTAGGCTGTTTATGATGTTGTTGTCGTCGGAAGTTAGCAAAAGACTTAACAGAACGACCAATAATGAAATATGTAAACATTTGAAATCCTACTGGAAAAATGGAGAACTCGAATCGGTCCATGAGGCATCATCACTTATCACTAAGACCACTGAAGATGAACAGGCAAAGTAAAAGAAGCGGTTGTCTTAGCAAAGCACAATCTACACGTTCTGTTGACGCTGTATTTCCTAGGCGTCCAGGTCGAACAGCGATCTGTAGTAGTGAGCCTCAATCTGTAACAGTTGACTTGAAAATAAGATCCGCAAGATTTTGGACAGAGACGTAAATTTAACGTTTTTCTTTGTTTGTCCGAAACATATAACTAGTATATGATTCTTATGTCATTCGGTCGGTTTTCATTAACTCAAAGTACGTAGCACTACTTTTTCTTTTTTGAGCCAGTGGCGGTCACACTAATTTGTGCTTCATATCTCAGGGGGCTTAGACTCAGACTTTCTCAGATTTTAACATGAGCAGTCGATGACTCATTACCTCGGTAATAGCCCAAGGCACTTATCCTTGTCTCCACATTACAGCGTTAACCGAGTCCAGTCTCTAAAGCTTCCCTCGTTTAGGCGAAATGAAAAGCATATAAATGCAACCTCTCATTCAGTTTTATATATTGAAGATCGTTTGAAAGTCCAACACACGAAGGGTTATTGGTGATATGATACAGTCATGACAGGGCTGACCAACAGTACTTAGTCGATTTAGGGAAAACTTTTTGACCACATAGTTGGACATGACAAGATGGTGTTTGGTGTATTTATTTCAAGAAAAATCCGGAGGCAAGTTGACAGTAAACTCAGGATCATTTACTTAGCAGATATTTCCCTTAAGGGTTCTTTTATGTTTTCTTCCCTGTTAGCTTTTGTGTAGCGTGGTCAGACTGCACAAAGAAAAGGTATCCCGATGTGAGTTTGCATACCACTGTATTTAATTTGAAAAGGAAATATAAGTTGAGGTAAAAGTGACTATCTGATTCACACTTCTTATCATTTATAATTACCGAATAATACAAAAACAAATTTTACCGGATGACATTCATCCAGGAATTAACATGCTTTGTGGTATCTGTTTAGTTCTTGCGCAGACTCATCCGTTACTTATAGCCTAAGCTAAATTCGAACGGGTACTCTTCGCGTTGTGAGCCACGTTTCCATCCACTGCAGTGATTCCCACTGTTTAAACCCCAAGATTATACCTCAGAGAACAGCGCGAAACATAGAGTTGTTTACGGGCTATGGTACAAAATCATGCGCTTGACCAAAAACGATAGCCTCTTGTCTCCTAAGCGATTTTCTCTGGCAAATAAAAGTCAGGGTTTATTGTGAACTATCTATCCTATTGTAGCGAAAAGGCGTCCAATAAAGCACAATCTTTATTGTCCAACTCGCTAGTTCCCATGCTCCGTGCGCGCTCGCGTTTATGAGTCAGCATTCCAGTCCACAACACCCCCAGGTTTCCGTTCACGCGTCGTGTGCACTTCTACCCGGTTTAGGTGTGTGATTGGCGCCTTCTACCCGGGGGTTTTCTGCCTGCTATTCCTCAGCCACTGGTCCGATTTCGTTGAGCGATAGCTTGTCCGATCGCTCGTGCTGCCCTCCGTCTATCTACTGTAG
>JTDE01000598.1:15202-26339 GCA_014338405.1 Paragonimus skrjabini miyazakii
CGGTACTCCAAAGCGAGCCAGGACGTTGTTCACGAAAGCGTTTGTAACGGTTCCGCTCGTCTGTTTTGCCGGGGGAATGGCTTCCACCCATCGCGTGAAGTGGTCTATCATGACAACTATGTAGCGATTTCCATTTGAACTCGTTGGGAGCGGACCAAAAACGTCCACACCCCAGGTGTGCGCGGCCTCTTCTGTTACAATCGATTGCATGGGCGGTGTTGTCGTCATTGTCTGCGTAACGGGATGAGTACAATGAATTAAGTTTAAATGACTGAGAAACGGTTAAAGGATTCTGAGTCTAACTCAACAAATCAAGATCATTGATCGGAATCACGTTCGGACAATCTTACCCTGATTAATCTGGAGAAACATTAAGCTGGTAGACTTAGAGCGGCCACTTGAGAATGGGTAAACATGATTCATTACTTCACCACAATATTGAACACTTGCGGTCCCAGCCAGTGCAAACTGGCACATCGCTCTAACTCACGTTTTAACAGAGTACACACTTATAGTAAAAATTGTAGCCGAGTGTCAGCCTACAATTCAAGGTTTATTCTCTGTAGACTACACGTGACTTGGTGGGTGTCACGCATGTTTGGAAATTAATCGTTTGAGAAATTAAGCTGTAAGCCGAAATCTCTGAGCGATAAAAGATTTTGTGCGTACTAACCAATATGTCCAATCAAAGATACTTGTAAGCCAATCACAAAAACAGTTTGAAGCAATCATACCAATCAACAGCGGGGGTCTCGTGAGCATTCAGTCAACAGCCAGTAAGAGGGTAAAATCAGCCAGAATGAACTGGAAGATGACGGGTTGCTTGACTAGATAATGTTGACCACCTACTACACCTGATGTAACAGGCGTCAGGAGACGTCCAGTTGAGTTCACCTATTGTCACCAGGTTGTCATTGGCTGACTGGTACACTCTCTATTGGTCTGAATAGACAGTGCCCAACACTGATCGCTAGCTTGCTTTGGTTGTTTACGAAACATTATCATGCATTTACTTTAAACACCAACTCTACATAGATCACTGACTTTCATTCAATAAATGATTATACAGTTCGTAAACAGGCACCTCTTCTCAGATCGCCGGTTGAGCCGATTCTGCAAACTAGGGAAATCTACATCAAAATTAGTTGCAGGATTTGAATCAGTTAGACTGAAACAAAACCAACTTGAATGCTGATGAGATGTAGGTCATTTCATTGGAATCTTCAAGGCTTTAACTGCCCTCTGAAGAAGAAAATTTTATGGTACACTTTGAAATAGTTCCCAACTCACACTAGCCACTGTACCGAAAATAAAAATGCAGCAAAAGGATACCGTTTTACAAAAAATGTTTCTACTTCTCTTTCTCGGCGTCAAAAATGTCTTGTATTGTAATTCCAGTATAACAAAAGAAATGTCGGCACCTGAATGCAATCCAAACTGATGCAAGATTGAAACCAATGCCAGTAATCTAATGACCCTATCCTTAGCGTAAACTCACCCTTTAATGTAAACAATTCCGCCGCTTGCATAAAAAAAATTAGCAAAAACCCAGAAAGTTTGCTGAACCGTGAGGAGTAGCAAATCCCTCTCTGGTGTGATCATCTTAAAATGCGCGAAAGACCGGTTGGTTTTATTCCACATGCATTCCAAAGCTATAATGCGGTTGGACATCAAACCACAAAGATCAGGAGTTGAATGTCCGTTGAAACCCCAACAAACTGTCAGTACTGGCCGTGAATTTGGTACATTCCAGTTACTTATTCACCTGAATAGCTATTTCTCACAACCAATCGCTCTTAGCAACCACTCCTAATTTGTGTTCCCCATTTGACCGTACTTGAAGTAAAGAATATTAGGCCTGCTTTAGTTCGTGGTGGACTTCTTCTTCTGTAATCACCTAGTGACTTGAATTTCTATTACTCACTTAGATTCTTGCGTTCTGCTCACTTACTTATTCGCAGTTTTCCGTGCTAACAATCCAGTGTTCTTCGGGTTATCAACATTTAGCTTGTATCATGGTGAGGAAACAAGCCTCCCCAGGTTCTGGGCACCACAGAATAACTGTACTGTGAAGAAATGTCGAATAATGAACAAGGGAATGACGTGGCGGTTTCTACCAGTGTGCTGAGGATGGGCGATTGTAATATACTACTCACACGACTGTTATTCAGTAGTAGGTCCAGAGCATGTACTTTGATATCGAAGTGGCCGCAGGAAAAATACAGGAAGAAACATCGGAGTACAGCATCAAACAAAATGGTCTTTGCTACGTGAAGGAACTGGACATTAGCGTATGTGACAACTGAGACGGTCTGTGCCCAGTACCGTATGCAAATAAGTGTTTTTGTTTGTTGCGATGTTTAAGCGCCCAACCCATGTGTTGCTTTTATGGATAAATAACCCTTTAGTCATCCGTATTCTTGGATCTCAACACTAGTATGGTAGTAATAATATTAACTGTTATTGTTGCTGCTAACAGCGCTTATTTTTACTTCTGCTCAGTCGCTCGAAACTCAAAGGACAGAACACCATACTCTATCTTGAACAAATGGTCTGATTCGAAAACGTCTGCACTCTAATGGAATTGAAAATGGATACTCCCTTTTAAATACTCACGACTTACGCTATCAGCCCAAAATGGCAAAATGACTTACCTCATTCCGCAGGTGAATCGGTTACAAGTATTCAGCTAATCTGCTGGTACACTGCTAAGGGGATAACCATCAACTCTCTTGGAAAAGGGAACCACTTCGCGCACATGAAAGCTGAAGTGATCCATCGTACGAGGTTAATAACCCGGGCGGACGGCTCCTGTGTCCATTGTTGGTAACTGTGGAATATTTAGAGGCAACATCCTTATTGGAAACCAAGCCCTTTCAACCAAAAGGGCTCCAAACGAGGGACGTCTGCTTGAGAATTGTTTCTTGGAAAGAGGAAATATTGAAATATTTTATACAAAGCACGACTGCTTCATCGAAAGCGATTACATTTGACCAATGCCATTTTACATGAGAACAATGAATACTTAGGTTACCAATATTCAATAGTGAAGCAAATTTCAATGACTGGTTTGCGACAAAACAGTAGAGTGCTTGGTTTCACTAATTATAGACACCTAAAATTTATGCTAATCGTTTTTTTCATTAAGCGGACATCTCTAAGAACAGTTACACGAACTTACCAGCTTAATCAGACGAACGAGTAACTAAGCCAAAAGCAGACACAACAGATTTGCTTTTTATGTTTCTGCTGTCGTGTAGATTGGTGCATTTCTGTCATACACCTACAGGTAGATTATCACAAACGATGAAATCTTTAATGAAAGCACATCACATACATACACTGATGCCCTTCTGACATACAATCAGGAAATGTATTATGTTTAAATATAAAACCAAAGGAATTATGAGGCTTTATCCATAAACTGCTGAAGTTCAAACCGACGTACTCAAGGGTAAGATGATCACGTTTTACAGACAAACAACAGAATTGTAAGTAATCATTAAAGGGGCTTCTATCAGGCTTCATTACTTAATTAATTTACTTATGAAAACCTTTCTGAAGCTTCTTATGATAAATAGAGTCTTTAGAAATCTAGACCGACCACTTGAGAACTAGACGGTATCGGCTACAATTTCGGGTGTTGTTAAAGACAATGAAAGTAGGCCACAATGGGTGAAGAAGTTTGCTACTGACTTTGGACTTGGTTACATGAGAAAGTTTTTTATTCCTAAAACTATATTCCAAGAGATGTTAGATGAATTTCACCATGTTGTAGACAAACTGGAAGCAGCCGAACGACAACGACTTTGGTGGCTAGTATCACCTGCCACTTTACGAACAGCAGGACACTTTCTAGAGATTTCACATAGATTTACGCGTACTTTTGAGGATTTTATTTACTGATTATCCTGAAAACTTGGTTGGTGCCAATATTTTGGGACAGTTACTTGATACATGCATCGACGCAGCCGGCATTGTTGAATCTACCTTACAGGAACTTACAATAAATCCCAATTAGATGGGGGTAGCTACCATGAGTATTCTTTGGCTCACGAATTTCATTGAGTAGTTGGAATGGGTAAAACATGTTACATCATATCTCTTGAACACAACATACAAGTTTAATGAGAAAACCAGTTATGTAGTAGATTTCTTAAGGCTCTGTGGATGTGAGTATCACTAGATGGGGACTGACCCTTTTAAAGTTCGTACAATCGTACCGTAATGCAATTCTTCGTTCGACTAATGAGATTCTACCCTTCTGAAGAAGCTCCACAGACTTAACGATGTCACCAGAGGATTAGCTGCCAGGTGTTTATTAAATACGAATTTCAATCATTGCTTATGTAAACATTTGGCTAGATACACTTAGATACATAGCACAGTTGAAGATATCTGACAGATATTATAGAGAAAATTAAAGCAAAAACGTAATCTGAACCCGTTCAAAAGTTGGTGAGAGCATGTTGGTTTGGAGCTCTTTCTGAAATTGTTCATTTAATGAAAAGGACAATCTAGCATGTTACGCATGTTTCCGATTACTGCTAGTATAATTAGAAGACTAACGGAAGCAGACGGAAAACTGATGTTAGTGTCCCCTCAACCAATTAATGCTTCGTGCACAGAATAAGTAATCAAAGTATCACTGCAGGTCCAGAGATCTGGTTAGCAATTAAGCGCGCATGGATAAAATACGAAATGGTTTGTGTAAACGGGTTCTCTTATTATGCTGCAGAATTTCTGTTAATGTGTTACATGAAAACATTAAGTGAACATACCAATAAGCGATTAAGGAGACCAACTGTACAACAATTTTACGTTGCCTTATTTCTGCACTGATATCAACGTTTATTTCAATACTGTCGCCTTTCGCGTACTATACGATGTTTGCTGCTTCTGATTGTTTAATTCAGTAGTGTATTCAATTAAGTTGAACTTCTGTGTAGTAGCAATCGATGGACATGTTTCTGACAAATAAATGTTAGACTGATTTTACATTGGAGATGTGGAACAGAGTATCGGAAGTTGCTTTATACCACACAACGTCTACTAGGTTAACTTCTCTACCTATCTGAATTCACCAACGAAGGAAAGTAACTTCAACTCACTTTTTCTGGAGGAAAGTTATCCACCTCTCACTTAAGGAAATCTTATACCTATTTTGATCAAAATAAGATGCTGTCACCAGGACTGTTTAAAACATGTTTTATCTAACATTGGAGTTTGTCTTAGGTGCTCGAAATAAAATTAAGTAAATTCTCTTTGTGTGATATTCATTTACGGGTTTCTCTCATGCCTATAAGCTTCGCGATCGCTGAGTCACTGAGCGCTGTTAGATTAGCGCCTTATCAGTTTGTTCACCCTTTTTGCAATCATGCTATTTTCTCCCGAATTATCCCCAAGGGATAAGCTTTCCTGAATCTATGGTTGTTCATTATATCAACACATTGATTTGTTTTTATAACCATCCTGAGTAGCTAGCAATAGTTTGATTACCTATCAACAAATCGGATTTGTGGTATTAATGGGTAACCGCAAGCATATCGGTTGTTTGCAATGCTAACAGTTTCTGTTCATTCCATATATCATTTTTGTCAAGTTCCTTATAGTTTATGTCAAGTTAATAAGGTATTAACTTAAAGGTTGTGGTCCGAAAAATCCATCCATCAACAACCTGAATTCACCTCGGACTTGTATTGTATAAGAGGTAGAGTTGTGAGATGTCACTGAATTCATATCATTGTCAACATGTCGTACTCATCGATGATTTGCCGTTTAAGTTCAAACTGAATTAACGAGATGAGTTGAAACGTGTTCGAACCCAGATTAAACACTGAAGAACAAATTGTCCTTCTGATAAAGGACATTGCTATCAAAATGATTGGTCACGAACAATGGCATGAGTAACTCTACTACTGTTTACTTGCTTTGTTGAATAAATGGGTTCTTTTAGATGAACAGTATGTTTCGGACTACAGATGAGTCATGTTGTTGATTAGCTTGACACGCCAGTCACCCTAATACAATGGTTTACACATGGTTCATTTTGGTGCAATCTAAGTTTCCTAGGAGCAGTTTCAATGCTATCAAACATAACATGCATCAAATGAATAGTAAAACATAAAAACAATCGAAACACTATTTAAAACAATCCAAAGTAAACTTGGCTATGTAGTTAGCTGTCAAGGAACTAAAAGCAACCGTATTAAATACAATCAATTGGAGTCAATATAGAATACTTATTCAAAACTTTGAAATACCTTCTGTCCCCCAGTGATCAATTGTACAATGCAGTACCTTATACCTTTACGTCACCTCATAACGGATGTTACCGCTCATGTAAGAAAACACTGCTCGTTAAAACAATGCTTGAATTGCGCGCCCATCGTTTTCGGTCAATCTTCTCATCGAATAATTACAGACATAAATAAAGTGATTCAGAACATATATTTTAACTTCTTCAGGCGTATAATTCTTTCGATACTTGAAGTTTTAACTGCCCTGAGACCAACGCAATACGAGGACTGCTGCAACCTTCGATAAGCAGACAAAAAGGTCTGAGTGGCAATAATATATAATATGATAATTCGAGCATTCTTTGCGTTTCCGTTCGATCATCTGATATTAACCACATGCTTAGAAGGCCGAAGTCCAAAAATTCGGAACTGTAGAGCAGGGTTGTTTTTAGTTGAAATTATGGGTCTGAACACAAGTATCTAGGAATATTGTTATACAGGGGGTCAACAGAGCGCTCCGGTCTTCGTGGGTGACAGGGTCAGTATCTTATGCAGAGATGCATTTTTGGTGTCTCTACTCCAAATAATGTTGTTACCTCTTTGGTCCAGTGACTTACACGTCTGTATATTTGTTCTTGACGCGCATAATTAAGTACGAAAGCTTTTGGTCCATAACTATCGTATGCTCACTTAGTGTTGATCAGGGCTATTAGGTACTATTCGTTTGCAGTAGAATTGTCAATAGCTCCATAATTTTTTTGCCAGTAACAGTTCACACAATGAATAATGTTGAAATTAGCTTATCATCCAAAATGAACGAAGTGATTTGATGTTATATAGACATTTCCATAACCGGCGTTCACGTGACCCTTAATGAAAAGAGATATCCATTCATTCAACCGAATTATCACTGGAAAAATTACGAAATTTCTAGTCATAGAACAACTCGAGGGTCTCAAAAACCCATGTTACGTACAAACATTTCTGTTGTCAGCAGCCTGAGGCCTAACTTTTAAACAACTGCTTTTTAGCATGCAAATATCATGAGAACTTGCGAGGCTACGGATAGGTTGACGTTCGGAAGGTGAAGATGAACAATAATCTGGGAAAACGACAAATACACAACTTGAATTCAAAAACCTCCGGCTGGTAGTTTGTTACAAGTAACTGAGCACAGGGCTATTGAATGTCTTCTGGCTGGCTAACAAAACTATTCTGGGCACTCTCTTGTGGTTATACATGCGTTGTTAATTAATAGCCGTAAAAATGGGGATAAATAACATTCTTCACTTAGATAACCCAGTCAAGGGCTTGACATCAACGTTATTACTAATCTTCCGAAGCAACACAGTAAACAAAAAACTACCGGAGAAACCAGATTTGATTGAAATAAGTGCAACGCTTAAGTAATGGTGCATCGTTTACAATGCGAGACGGTTATGTTAATATGTGGTTGTATGCGACAGGATCCGCAGAATATGTGATTGCAGATGTAACAAATAACGCTGGTTTAATGCATGACATAGTTTTCATTATTTAATTTCGGATGAGTGTGTTCGAAAGTGAGATAAAAATGAAATGTTGGTCATTCTGTAACAATCATAAAACTCTATCATAAAGTTATGTATACATTTGTTTCGACTAGATATAACATTCAATACTTGTCTGTAAAACATGCATAAATTCAAAACTGCTGAATGAATTGAGTATTCTCAAACGGTTATCGGTCGTCGTCTAGATGCACATCGGCTGCTGCACATCCACAGCATTTTAACTACAACTTCAGATTCACGCTACATTTTAGAGGGCTTTTGCCAGAGGACAAAATTTGTTCACTCTGATACAAAGTTTGAATAAAAGAACGAATTTCTTTCCAATGCTCGGTATTTTGTAAGAAGGTGACCTTCAATCCTGGTTCATTAGGGAAAGTTTACTTAATGAACAAGAAGTTAAATATTTCGCGTCTACGCGGACTCCTTTGCAATTCAAATGTAGTATCCCTACTAGTCCTTTACACTGTTTGCTAAATACACACATAAAGTTCCGGATGATGAAAAAATTATCAACTATCATTTTGGTGTTAAGCCCAGACAACTAACATGTACTTTTCGATAAGTTTGCAAGTACGGGACTACGCATCATTTTATTCCGGAAAGTATGGAGCTGCCATCTCTTGTCTCATTCTGTTTATTTCGAATTAAACACTACCCATATCCGCTTAAGGTATTCAGATAAACCATCTATCTGACCCACTCCGAAAGGATGCACTTGACCGGAGTATCGTTTTGATTAGGTCTTATCAATAGTGCATATCCTCTTCCGGACCGGAATTTGCATTCCTGTTCTCGCGTTTGTCAGACAAGCATTTCACCCACAATCCAGTAATCGCACAGTGCACATGGCCAAATGATCCTACCCAAAAGGTTAATCACAACCTTTCGTAGGTTGTGTTCAGCTTGCACAATTAAACAAAACCGCTTTGTTCATTACAGTCGTTAACCCCGTGATTAGGGACTTTTCAGTGTGTATAAATTCCACATTTCTTTCAACTTTGGGAAGACTCGCATAAATCTGTCGGACGCTAGATGGGAGTGAATGTGATAATCCTTTAGAATGACCAGATGGTCACATCATCCTGAGGTTGCGACTGTATAGAACGGAAACGGGGAAGCCAATTACAGGTGTGCTTGGGTGTGACAATAACATCACGATAACAACATTCTTTTAGGTTCACCCTACGTGAAGGCATATTCAAACCTCGAAGTGGCTAGACAGAGGGAGATCGAGAGTAGTTCTTTTAGTCACCTTGCTTATAACCATGATGACTACAATGTCTCGCTGTTCAGTCCAGTCTGTGCACACTATGGCGTCAACATTGATAGTTGAACAAACTGCACCAGTACTGCTACTGTTCCGAAAACCGGATTTTAGAAGCGATCATCAAGTTTAGCAACAGATTAGACCAAAATAGCAAGTATATTTGATTGACTTATCAGTCCTTATCGCAAATGCATGTACTGGTCGAACATCCTTAATGAAGGCATTTGCAATTATTACAGATCTATATGGCATAACCCCACTCAATTCCTTTCGCATGCTCGTCTTTTCATTGATGAACATCTGCTCGGAACTATTAAGATTCATTCTGAATATCTGGATTTGTGGCATTTTTGTAGCAGCTGAAAATGTCCAATGGTTGGTAGATTGCTCAAATGATTTGTAAAAGAAATCATCATGTTGCGTACCTTTGAACACAATATTTGGAATTCCTGTTTGCTCCAAAATCGGTTGTGCTGTCAAGAAACACTTCTACTTTGGCGATAAGGTCAGTCTTAACGGAAGAGAGCGTGATGATCGCTTCACATAAATACGAAGTACTTCCGAATTATTAACTGCAACATATACAAGGGTTTACAATTTTTGGCTCTGTTTCTCGGGTGGTGAGCCAGTGTTGTCATCGGGAAACTAGACGTAACTAACTACTTTTGTTTGGTACAAGCCAGACAGGTACGGGGTAAAGTTTTTGTAGGCTGGTAGATAATGAGACAAAATATGCGTGCAACATGTTGCCATACTTGGGTTTGAAGGACCGGGATCTGCGATACGATCAGTCTTTCGTAGTAGATACGGCGTTGTAATTGATGCAAACAGTGTTCGACATTTTCTCACTCATTTGACCTTAGTGCACAGGCCAAGATAATGGCTTACTATACTGGTAGGTATGCTACACTTGATCCGCAAAAACGTCCTGATGGAAGCTAACACAGAACGTTGCAGTCATTGTGACACCCCATTCAATTAGAACAAGCTGAACGGAAAACGTCATACAATGTAACAACCGGGGGAAACTCTGTTTCTACTGGTTGAACTTTATGTTGAAGTGCATACAGTTATTTTGTAAGCAGGGACTAACGTAGTGTTGTGGTTTGGAAAGATATTTGGCCTGGGATGTTGTTTATTGCAAAACATGCGTTACGGATTTGTAAAAATATAGAACAACGAACGCAAACACTGTGTTGCACGGTTGTCTTACATTCATATCGTTGGTAATAGTGCAAACATATTCCCTCTGGTAGCAGGTCACGTATAGTGCATATACACGTTTCCAATAGTCACATCTAGTCTCTGATTTTCCTGGCGTTGGGGCACACTATTTTCAGCGCGTATCAGTCGTGCTATACTACACACAAACGAGAGTGTAAGTCGCACAGCAACAGCATATATTGGTGCGCGATGGATCTACGTTTTGTATTTGTTGAGCCGGTGTTGACCTCCTACCTGGTGGAAGGCTGACTGATCTTGATTATGCTGACGATAAGGTGTTGCTGTTTGACAACTTTCAAGCGGCACAAGCAACGCTGAATGCAATTTCGCGTTCTGCTAAGTACTTCGGAATGCGCTTTGCAGCCTCGAAATGCAAAGCGCTTCTGCAAGATTGCTGTGATTACGTAGGTTTAGTGTTAGATAATGAAGTCATAGAAGTTGTTGACCGGTTTGTATACTTGGGAAGCTGCATCAGCGTCGGCAGTGTAGGTGTAGAGAATGAAATAGAGGCGCGTATTTCTAAGGCTAGGGCGGTGTTTACTAATCTGAGGCACCTATGGCGACAGGGAGGTATTTCCTTGAAACCTAAGGGTCGCGTATATCAGACAACAGTGACGGCTGTATTACTTTACGGCGGCGAAACATGGCCGATCAGGGTAGAGGACGTGAACCGCCTCCAGGTATTTGACCACCGATGTCTGCGTTCAATCGCTCGTATCGGGTGGCACCAACGAATAAGCAACGAGGAGGTTAGGAAGCGGGTGTTTGGCACTGATTGTCAAACGAGTTCTTTCGTTGTCCTTACACTTGCACAGATTTAGATGGTTAGGTCATGTAATAAGGATGCCAGCTAG
>JTDE01000598.1:26617-51439 GCA_014338405.1 Paragonimus skrjabini miyazakii
GCCTTACTTTCACTTACAGCTCGGTTGTTTGTTTGCAAGGTGTAGGCGCCTTGATGTTGTATGTTTGAATGTAGACGTAGCTCTTTTTTAACAGTTAGGTCCCCTACCCTCTGCCTTTTTTCTTCTCTCTTCCTAAACAGGGTTTGTTTCTTCTTCTTCATAGTTGTGTGGCAGTTAAGCATCAGTGTGAACCATTGATGTATTGCTGTCTACGATGATGATGATAATTTGTTGAGCAATGAAAGCTCATAAACCCGCACACCCAGTTCGTTGTAATACTCTGAAAATTATAGATAAGCACAACTCAGTTCCAGGTGTCACGTCTCATCTCATGATTCCGCGTATCGGATGATTGGCGGTTTCACACGATCACATGTTGTTTGTAGACCGACTAGAAATGTTACAGTTCGAATCACTGATAACAGGAACACATGGATATGACGTGGATTTCATGGTATCTCTAGTTGTTCTAAAGGAGGGAATTTCCCGATAGTCCTAGAGTTACCACAATTCCACTTATCGTAGAATACCGATTGAAAACGCCAAAATTGTTGGCCATCGATTGAAGTGAAAAATGCTGCAGATGTTTGCAACTTCAGGAAGTTGGATGAATGATATGAGAATTCTCATACTCCAAACTCGCGAGGAGACAGCTCATGTACGGTTCACAGTCAGGCCTGTCTTCAAGAGATCATCATTTGTTGGAAGTAAACTGACTTACCAAAAGAACACTCATATTAGCGACGGAACTGCTAACACCTACAATATGCGGTGATAAACTGAAAACAACATGCACGGGAGAATAGCTATTGGATGAAGCAGCAATGCCTATGAAAGAGTAAATCAATGATTTTGTACCAGGGTGCTCATTATAACTTCAGCTCACTTCATTCACGTGTACATCTCTAAAAGTGCATACGGTCTGAGTAAGTGAGTAACATCTTAACGGTCCGTCGAATCCTTGAGAGTTTTATGCTGCAAAATACTTTGTCCATTACTTATTTAAATAATATAGACTATTACAATTGAGGTTGATAAATTGACTAGAGATTAGCTATACCCGGTGCGGTTTTTTACACAACACGATCAATTTGTACTTTTGTATGTCACCATTCATGTGTCATCATGCCAAAATTAGAAACAAGCAGTGTCTGTAAACAGTAGAACTTGCAGATCATAAATTAACCGATCGGTTTTCACATATAGCGCAAACTGGGATCCTAAATGAGTATACATTGAGATGTTTAATGAAAAACCCCATGTACATCCCCTTACCAAGAGTTAGTAAGCGAGTAATTGTTGAAATTATTACAAACTTAGGCAACATAATAGTATGGATATTACTGCGGTAAATGCTTCTGTCTTCCGGAATACACAGAATAACAAAATGATCTTGTTCAGTTTACGGACGATATTTATACATCCTAGACGATTCAACCAGCAGTTAAAAACTTGGAACGCGGGTTAACTATTCAAACAGCAGTACCTTACAAAGCCGTCGATTGCCGGTAGGTATGATCAACTAACGATGCCCACAACCGGGACGACGATTGGGATTATGATAGAGACAACTCACGGTATAGATTCACGTGGCCTACAGTGCTGTGAATCCTCATTAGGCTAGCACATCTGGCTCCCCCTTTTCTGGCATCATTGACAAGTTGCACACACAATTCAGGGACATGAATGAATCATACAATTATGCATGGTTCGCCTTCCTCGTTTTAATATACATCAGAAAGCCCTAGAGCCTCAACAACGTTGACTCGTGCATGACTCACATCAGTCGGTATCGTGTCAGTTCTGCACACGGTCATGGTCGGCTTGCCACCGGAGTTGGTGCGTCAGACTGTCAACTGAGTCGTGTCAAGGGACTGATAGCTCCAAATATGCGTTCATGTGTGGATGTGGGTGTAGAAATGTCAGCGTACCTATGTATGCATGCCTATGTGCTTTGCGGAGGCCTGGCTCATATGACAACCCTGACAAGGACGCCTGACTGGCGGAGTGCACTAATGGTCCCGGATGCGTCGAACACTACTGGCGGCATATGCGTCCGTTTCTGTCACAGGTATGCTGCCATGTACTACTGATCACCCGGGTGTTACAGTTTGACCGGGTGTGTCGCCCCACATTGTCCAGGTGTCCGCGGTTGACCGGATTGACCGGTGCGCGAACAAATAGACCAGGTATTTGTCCAATTGATGTCGGTGTCCTTCAGTGGCACGCATTGTGTATGTTTGTTTGTGTTGAGTCGAGACCACAAAACCTGGAAAGGAAATGTATGGTTGAATACATTCCCAAATCCATTCGACTAGAAAATATAGGAGATAAGGAGGATTCCGTAATGTGGTTAAAACGTTTAGTTATATCAATTGTTTATATTACAACTTTAAACCGTGCAGGGAGTATATAAAACACAAAGCCGCAAACTATTTTAACAGACAATTTACAGTGGGTGTTCAGTGTAGCAGAGAGTATCACTAGAGGCCGTAGGTCGGAGCTCAGACTGGGCTTTCTAACCAAAAGTCTTAACAGATAAAATAGCTCGATACCGTTACACAGAGACAGTTCAATCGAATAGCTTCAATTTGTTTGCCGATCAGTTGGCCCTATTCCAATGCGCAAGTGAGGCAAGTTGAGTACAGATGGGCAGACCGTCAGCATAGGACACCTTAACTACCGGCCACCAAACGAGTGCAGACATTCTTCGCATTGGATTACGTTCCATTGGAGGGTTGGTGGTCTCATTACTAACCCCATCTTTCATGGTGACACTCCTTAAGCGTCAACAAATCATGTTGATCTGTTCCCCAAAGAAAGTATTCACGGGGCTTACCAGATAGCCTACACCGAAACGATTTCTTATTCCGAGAGAAATGGGATAATTCTCTGTCACATCAACACCGTCCAGGTGTAACATGACTAAACGGACTGGATGAACGTTTCATGAGAACAACAGTTGACTGAGCTACGAAAACAAAGTAGACTTCTGCTATCATAAAGACTACTAACTTACACGTCCGCTAAGTGTTCAAAACTAAGTGATCATTCGCGTTTCGGATGAAATGTCGATGTCATTTAGTCAATGTTGAGCCAACCAAGTAGGGAAGCCTACAAACCATTCAAACAAAAGTGTGGAACAGCTAAGCTTAATCCAGTACGCGTGGTATTAGTTATTTGGCACACCGTCCAAACTATAACAGTCCCATAACAGAAAAAACCTGAAGATGGCTATCTTATCTCCATGAGCAAAAGTCGGTAATGCTAAACAGAAGAATGCAAACTGACAGGAAAGAAATCTATGGACACACTAAATACGAATGAAGTGTGAAAAAATAGTGAATCGTCCACGATGCAGGTTATTATGCGAATGTGTTAAAGCAAAATCCACGAGAAACAGGAGGATGGTGGCAATTGATCACTGCAAGTTGGACCAGTTGGAAAACAAACTCCATGAATGACCTTTTTGCAAAAGACGGTTACTGAATTTAGTAAACCACACAGTTATTCGAAATTTCCGGCTACTACCACATGATTATCACGATTTATAGTACAACAAGGCTTAACCTATTGACTTCTATGTGAGGCCACTACCGATTGGTAGGTCATGAGTTCCATAGAGAGGCTGACCACAGACCACTAGAGAGAAGAGTAAGTCAACCAAGAGGAACATTACCATTTTCGACATTTTCTAGACAAGAGCGTGATTTCATAATAAAACCTAATGAGGAACGAAGATCTGATGGCAAACTAATTATTAAAAAAATTATATATATATATTATATTATTATATATCATATATTATACATATTATATTATAACTATATTATTATATTATTGTATAATTTATTATATATTATATATATTATATATTATTATATTTATTATATATTAAATATATTATAAAAATTATTATAAAAACTTGTCATCAGAATAAATGCTTTAGCTGCAAAGTACGATCTGTGAACGTTAGTGAAATTGAAATACTAAGAACGAAACCTCTGGAGGTTACGGTGTACAGCATAGGAAAAAACAATGATATGGAATGAAAAACTGGACAAACAAGTTAAGAGCAATTCTTTCGCAGAGGAGATGGCTTTGGTTGAGCCAATTCACAGTTCTGATGTGAAAACTGTTTGTTGAAGCCTAGCCAATTTCATTAAAAGACGGCCACAGGGATTATCGAATACAAATGACCAAATGGTACGTGCTGTTTATTCTGTAGCATACGATCTTTTGATGCAAACCACATGAAGTAATGTATCGTCCCATGTCAGTATGCCGATAATGCCATCTGTTGTAAGGGTACAACAGGAACACAGGCCAAGTACAATGTTCCAATTTTGAAAATTATGGTCTGTAGACGTTATGGAAACTTTTCTAAGTACAAGAATTTACAATCAATATATAACTTTTTTCACCAAACGTTTTTTCCGTCAATCGAAGCAAAACGTGTTTTAGAGTAGAAGACTATCATCAGAAATGAAGCGTTGATGTGATATCGTTACAAAAGATTCTTCAAGGGCCAAATCATGATCCACTTTTTGAAAGAGAATCAGTCCGAACGTATCCCGAAAGTTTGAAACTAGAAATCTGAACGAAAAGCAGGTAGAGGTGCTGATGAATTGAAACAGTTCAACCATTATGGAACACAGCCACCAAGGGAGGCGGCTGGAAATCAGCTGTGATTTGGCTGCTGTTTATGGCAATGTCCAGATACAGTTCGAGACTACCAGTAGATAAATACACACAGAAATCACTCTAATGGAGCACACGGAATATTGAGGATAGCAAATAAAAACTTGAGAGCAGTTCTGGCTCCCTGGTTAATCTCATCGTTTCAAATATACCCATTACGATAATGAGAATAAAGACATATAGGCGAACATATATGTTTGATAATCAATCAAGCTCACGTTTTGGAACAGCGATTGCGAAACAGATAACAGACACGCCATCCTTAATCTCTGTTGACCGTTTTTCTGTCTCACCCCAGTTACTGTCTTCATATTTATTGTGTTGTAATTAGCCTGATGACCAAACACAGAAAACAAGTCTTGTTTGCTACTTTATCGTTCTCATGGTTTCAAATTGTCTTTATTGAATAAGGGACGAACCGGGATTCTCCATTGAAATGTTCATGGATGGGATAAATGGTCTCTTAGTATTAGTAGACGGGAATGATAATTTGGCATTGTGTTCCCGTAGGAGGACAAAACCCCACCCAGAACCTCTTGCTGTTTCTCCCCTTCTCTAAATATGGAAAGCTGAAAATACAAATCCACCGTTAGTTTGTTGACGTACACTTGATCACATCAACATCACGCCAATTTGTAACTGATAATGAGGACTCAATAACTAATTTCGTTTAACCAATTTATAGAAATAATGTCCCATCTCACACCAGAAATACGACAGTTTACTCGAGTAGAAAATACTATTAGTCTAGTAAGATTGGTCATTGTCGGACCGTATCAAAATTGGTCAATACTCAAGTATCTCCTGGGACAGTTCGACAAGAGCAATCAATCTGTTTAACTCAAACGGCTTTCAGACTGATTTTTGTTTTCAATTTCTCAACGTAATTACTCCACTCCTGACCGTTCTAGGTCAGGCACTGTCTAAACTTACAACCGCTCTTTGACGATAGATTGGATCATGTTGATCAAAATTTTTAAAAATACATATTGTACTGAAAATATTTTGATTTCTGTCTATTACATTTCACACACAAGTATATCTTTTAGGTTTCAGTCAGAAATTTTGTTGGAAGCGCACTCTCGGCCTGATTAGCCACAACACATCGGTAATCACCTCAATCCCGTGGGAGAATTTTGAATAATTACTGCGGAAATTCGATGTGCAATCACACACAGTAGACAGCAGCAGGCCAACTTGCTAGAACGCATACGAAGTTCGATGGGTGGGTGGATGAAACGGACAAGAAAGTGCTGGTGTGTGTTGGTCCTCGTTAAAGATTAGAACGGGTAATTTTGAATGAATTGTCTAGCAAATAGTCCGTCGGTTAGCCCAGTAAACGGTGACCACCAAATAATCAAGCCACTAAAGCAGATGTGATGAAATGACTGAGATTTTTGTGACTGAGTCTCTACTCTATCCCTCATAGAGTCGAACGAGATATTGAGTCAGTGTGGTATCTGGTGGCGGAGAAAACGGCTAAACGGTGTGTCCGTTTGATTTATTTATGTGCTACTGAATATCAAACAGACAGTTGACTTGACCATCTGTTATTAAAGTATCAAGTCTCGAACTCAGACAAAAGAACACTTGAATTGCAATTTTGTTTGGTGAGCATCTGCTGGTGTATTCAGTCAAACTAGTGACCGAGTTTGACGTGAAATATCTGGAATTTTGCTAGTATGTCGAACCACTTTCGAATATAGAAGACTGTATGTACTGGTTTTAAAACCGAACTCATCGATGAAAAAGTTTCATCCTCTTGTTATGAAAATGGATACAATTTAAAATTTCCATCATTCCCTTGAGATAAACCAAAGTGTTTTGTACCATGGAGCATCGGCTCGAATACACTGTAAGACAACAATACAAATAGAAAATCATGGACAAGTGACTGCGGCTGTTCGATTCCCGCAAACTCTACAGTTAGTCCATTTGGAATAGAGTTTCAATCTTGTTGGAACTCGTCGATAGCAAATATCCTCTCCGCGGCGCTTGTATACAATAATCGGATCTTGCTTACCGTCATGTCAATGGATGAATGGTCAATACGAGTTTCTCATGAAAGTTTGGCCGGAGTTCTAATCCCTATCTTGACAATGGAATGTACTACTGGGAAGCCTCAACAGGAGCAAAACTCGAGTGAACTGCAACTTTTTGATAGGTGTTGGCTGAAAATACCATGTTCAATATGCTCCCTCACGTCACACAACACATTAATGCCCTAATATACCGGTTGGCTATCACTGACTGGGTGACCGTGAAAATCCACATACAACAACGTATTGAATCAGGTTTATTAGAGGTGTAAAGAGCACTCGAACAACTGTGAACTGGGAAGACTATACAGGAAAGTGGGTTCTCAGAAAAACTTTAGAGGAATGTCGGCTAAGTTTTGAAACTTGTTTTTCTGCTGTCTGTTCATTCTGTCTGGATGCGTAAAGAAACAATGACGTGCCCTTGTTTAAAGATAGGTAAGATTAGAAAAACACCAAAAGCTATCAGGGCTTCAGTCTGCTGAACTGCCTTAAGAAGGTTCTAGCAATATTTCTGTTTAACCGATTTACTGTAAAGGTTTTTGAAACCAATGTTCCTTGGAAGTAATGTTGAGTTCGAGCTAGTCACAGTGCGACTGACGTAGTGTTTACTATCCTCCAGCTCCAGCAAAAGTATTGTGAACTCCTTCAAGACGACTGATTCGTGAACCGTGAGACTTCGTGAATTGTGGTTGGTGAGTTTGGATATCCAAGTAATTCCATCGACTCATTGAAAAAGTTCCAGATAGATATGAAGGGGAATATTGTGTGAGTCGATGTTCGGCGATTCTGACAATGTCACTGGCATGAAGCAGGGTTGTATCATAGCCTCAACTCCGTGAGTTTTATACTTGACCACAGTGCTAGCAGTTTCTGTTTAGAACTCGGAAAGCACAGTTCAAATTGAATACCAGACCGATGATCGCTTGTTGAATATTCAACAGTTCGGTGCCCCAAATCGGCTACGTAATTCAACAGTGCGCTGCTATTGGAAGATTATAGTGCGCTAGTTGCATGCAGCGAGGAAGTAATAGCAGCGACTGACCATGGCATTCAAAGTTGATGTGAATATAAACACAGGTAAGATGATGTAATTCGTTCAGCTTTTCCGAGCGGAGGTGCTGTACCCACATGCGGATTGAGCATCGATGAAGACGTTGTGGATAGCTGCATTAGCTTCCCTTACTTGGGTAAGCAATCTGTCGGCAGATCTGTTTACGGAGCGTGAGTTGTGAGATCGAGTGACGAAAGGTAACGCTGTTTTCATACGTTCTTCAGGATACGTCTGGAAGGAGTGCAACCTGAAATCGAAAACCTGGCTGCCAATCTACCGCGCAATGGTGCTTTCCACGTTATTGTACGGATGTGAAACTTAGACAATGTATCAATAAAATGTGTAATATCTGAATTAATTTCACTTGGAATGATTAAGATACACTTAAGATATTTGATTGTCAGATATGTTTCCGAACACTGAGGTACTCCGTCAAGAGAACACGAACGGAATCAAAACCACTCTGATGCTTACTCAGCCTCATTGGCGAAGGCACTTTTGTCGACTGGGTGGCGAACGAATTCCAGAATGGTTACTATATACATATATATATATATATGATGCGGTGACAGTCCGCGCCTCTTTTCCATTGATTTTGTTGGTGCATTGAACGATGAATTTTTTGTTTAATTTTCAGTCCAACTTTAAGGCTTCGTTATTCTTTCTTATTATCTTTAGTGTGACATAATATGTGCTTTTGTACTGAACTATTTCTTGCCTTACCTTTTCAGTATCTTCATTCTAAATCTATTCTCTGACACCGAAGTCTCTCTTGGTGGTTGCAACAGATGAGGATTCTACTTTAATACTGGCCTATTATCTAGCTCACCTGTCTTGGGCGGCTTGACAACAAAGTTCTCCACTGACGCAACTCCTGGTCCCAGTTTTTTGGGTTTACACTGGATATGGTGTATGTGATTGAAATTGTAGGTGGTGCTGTGCATGCCATTTTCGGCGTGACAAGCTAATCTGAAACGGCTGCCGCCAGCCATCCGTTTCAGGTTGCTCGTGCGCTTGTCTGGGATATCCTCACTGACATTACTGCTGCCACCTTCGCCGGTTTTTTGGTATCACACTGAGATTAATATTCATATGTGTGGTCAGGCCGATCTAAACGACTGAGAGTTTGCTACCATCATTTCGACTGACACATACAGGCTGCGTGTTGATCGTGAGCGCTTACGCGTGAATCCGCTCACCGTAACATCGTAACTCCTGTTTGAAGATCCCGATGTTACCAAAATCGGTTTTACGATCTTCAACTACTACATACAGTGTAATAGCATAGACACGACCCTGTTTTACTCAAGTGTAATTTGTCTTTTTTGTAACTGGTTTTTGTTCAATTGTCTGTAGTACATTCTATTTGTACTTCGCACCGTGTTGTGTAGTGATCAGTTATGGGCATTTTACATCCACGGTCTCGGCGTTTTCTTAGTATTCAGAACTTTCTGGATCAGTGTCTTCCAAAGCAGACGATGTGATCATATAGTGGAACCGTAGATAGAAACCGGAAAGGAGGGTGGTGGTAGAATGGTGCTTCGAGTGTCTGGAACTAACGCTTGCCGATATAGTTACAATCCACAGCTTTTTCATTGGCTCATCAACATATATGTCATGTTAAACTGGACTATGCTAAATAGTCTATTCAATCATCGCCACTCTAAGTTAACTGTTTACGTTAGGTACGTTAAGTGAAGGAAGGTAACGTCATGTGTAGATTTTGGAAGGGCAATAGACTGAGGAATACTTGGAACTATTATTCTAGCAAAATAACCTAGTAAACAGCTAAATGTAAGCTCGTCATTGTTTTTACTATATTAGTCCAGTGAAACCAATGTTTTACATACAACTTACACATCACTGAAATGGGTTCTGATTGCTTAAATCCTATACATCGTTAACAGATTAAATTGTTCCTCTACCTATCTATTTTCTATGCAAACATAATCCAGACTGAAGTCATTGATCGCTTGCAAATTTGAATTAACTTAGTCCGTAGGTCGTTATGTGAACTTCATATCCAAATGGCATTTCCACCTAGTTCAGATTTACTTTTTTAAATTTTAAACAGTCTATCATTTTTGTCTTAAACGACATTCGCACTAGGTAGCTGTGTTCAAAGGTGAGCCAATAGAAGAAACATGATTATCTGAAATGGGTTGATAGTAATTCAAGGACATCTTTGAGGAGATCCACTGCACATCCACAACCCCCCACCCACTCGTCACATCATCCCTCAGCACATCTCGCGCTAATCCAAATCGTTATTCTCTCAAACTGAGGAACGGAACTGAAAATCTGTGGTGTAAACTTAACAACCTTGCAGTTGGGATCTATTCACGAAGGAAAGTACTGCAAAAACATATAGTCACAGTTAAACTAATCCAGGGTCCTAAGGGCTCGTCTGATCTGCATACAAGCGCGCCACATTAAAATACCCCTGGCTATTCTCATCACCTAGGGCAAAGGAATATATGAAACCAGCAATCTCATACAAGTTGAATTTGAATTGTGTAACAGGGCTTTCTGCTTTGTTGTCGTCGTTTAATTTTCGGTTGTGTAAGTCGTGTGCATGGCTTACTGGGCCTTTGGCTCATGCTTGTTTTTTTTTCCGGACTGTTGCTGGAACCCCTACTTCGAAAGGACATTGTCCGCTGGTGTCTCTACATTGTCCCAAAGTTGGTCCACAGGTGTAACGGACAATCAGAGTAGAAACGGCTGACTTGTATGTTAACGGTTACTTCCCCATATTTGAATGTCCTGTGCAACACAACTGCAAGTTGGTTTTACTGAAGCCTTTCTTTTAATTCATTTCGGGTTACTTTCTGTGTGCATTAACAGTGCCCGATTAATACATTAATAGAGGTACACAATCAAACATCTTTCCTCCTTCTGTACCGAAGTATGAAACCATCTGTCAGAATGATCAATTCTACGAACACAGTTAAACAGTTATTTTACCGTGTTGACCTTGTTTTATCGAATTCCTCATGACCTTTATCAATACTAACTTTAACACACACACACAAACCCGGTCACCTGCATCATCTTGTACACTTTGTTTTCGGTTTGTTTAGTACATTTAGAAAACAAACAAAAAAGTAAATATAAATAACTACCCGTAGAACACCACATATATGCAAACAGGACATCTTTTTAAAATACAAAGCAGTTAGTTGCTTGTGCATTGTCCTTGTAATCACAGGTGATGAATTCTTTCGACAATCGATTTTTAAACATACTTATTTTACAGTATTTGTTACCGCCTTTTCGTGTGGTTACTCCCGCCGTTCCTAACCAAGGTCTGTTGCAATTCATCTTTCACGCTGGAAAATAACTAAAACGGGGTGAAAGCCCTTGGACACCGTTCCAAAATAAGTACACACTAATAATTTGACGACCATGAGCACTTTGCACGCCACAAAGTGAGAAGACTGTCAGGCGGTAATCTACATTGGTAACTGAGTAGACCAGCATTTCTTAACAAAGGTGATTCCGCTAAAATTACGGAGCCAATCAGGTGCCTACCTGATGTGAGAGGCGTTTGAGTTGTTGGGGGACGATTAAGTTATACGAAGTGCGGTAACCGTGATATCAAGAGTTACTCACTGACCCCGTCATTTTTTGACTTCGCAGACAGTAGGTTATCCTGCTAACACTAGTGGGTAATGATAGGCCAAACAGCAGCTCCATCAGCCAGGTGTTGTTCGTCTGATGTGTTTACTTCAGTGAAGCTAACCACAACAGTCACGTGACTGATCGAATCGTTGGTCGCTTGACCTGAACATGTACGTCATTCGATTTGATAAGCTTAGTGATAAACGCCTTGTCGTCAACTGATTTTGTGTTCCATGACCAAGTAGTATGTGATTCTAGTTTTGTGAAGTAAAGGTGCACATTATGATGTCACACTTGAGTGAAGTGTGTGGCGCGTCTAGTGTGCAACCTAATAGCGTTTGATGCAATCAAGCAACGCCTTTCAGTGCTCTTTTTCACTTAAAAACTGAGGAAAATAGACTGTTCAAGCCTACTTTGACTAACTATCCCGCCATATAAATTATTCAGCTATCTGACGATTTTTCGTTGAATGTAAATCACCTGATACATCACTAAATGAATACTGTTAAACGTTATCACGTACACAGTCAGAGACGGAACCTCACCGAAACAAATTTAATGAGTGCGATTGGCCAACAAAGGCTACTTAACACTGCAATAGAACGACTGATCGTGAGCAGCGCGATGCAGCGATGCTGTGTATTTCGATTTGACAACGTTCTTCGGTCAGAGATCTCAATACCAATGTTTGATCTTCATCAACCTCACAAACGTCAAACATGAACACACTCACTAGCAAATAGGCTGTTCACATGAACAACACGAATTTGTATATAGAAATTTATGACAGAGGAACCACAGATTTGAACGTGTTTGTATCAGAGAGCAGGAACATTTGCCCAAACGTTCGCAGAAGTCCATTTCACTAGAAACCAGTGATACCACTGCAGTGCAAAAAAGATAGGTTTTTTCCGACCGTTGTTTATGTTCTGACCACCGACCACAGACAAAACTTGTGCATTGAGGATCCGGTTTGCTGAAATGATCACAACTGATTGGCTCAAGAAGACTTTGTATGTTTGGAACCAGGTTATCGTGAATTTGACGTCGCTTCAGTTTTATTAGGTATTCCTAACGTATTGACTAGTTTTGTACATCTTTTGTTGTTAGTTGTATGGAACGATTCACTGGTGTGAATTCGATACTGATGAGAAAATGCGAGAGATTTGCATCCACCCAACTGGCGTTTCCAACTATGGTATCCAAACTTCTGAAAGGAACTGTTTGTTTTAAGCATCACGACTGTAACATTGGTCATCAATAGGTGCTGCCTTTATCGGTCTAGCAGTAACTTTACTCGAGAGGATTTTCTTCTTGAAAATCCTGAAATTCCAGTTATGTCAAGTCCATCTAATTCGAAAGTTAAATACTGTACAGTAAAGAGTGAGTTATTGGTTGAGTACTCTAGTTATGATCCGTAATATTGCTGCTACACACCCTAACAAACCTGTTTGAAATAAAAACGTACTTCATGCCAGTCTTCACCTCGTTCATCATTTTCATATATTAGTGTATATCTGTATGAGTTTCTTCTGATATGCAATGGTGATCTCAGTGCAGGGTTTACATAACAGCGGTAAATTCGAAATGTCAAGCACGTATGAATTGTGAAGCTGGTTCCAGTTGACGGACATTCTGGTTGGATCATTTTTTGCTCATTCCGGTCTTGCCATCATCTTTCGTTCATTTTTTTTGTTGGTTTGTTTAAACATCATGCGTTCTACCACTCTCTGTCACACACACACACACACTCACGAGGACTACTACCATCTGGGTTTGAAGTCGAGCGTGAAAACGCTGTTTTTTAGCGATTGTCATTTGGCATTGCGACCAACTGACATTCGGTAGCTGACAGTTTAGCAGGGACCTTGACAGTGAATTTTTTCCCAGTTATATCGTCCACGCGAGCGCATTTTGACATAAACAAGGAGTGTTTGATTGGGAAATTGTGTGAGAATGCCGTTATCGTTCGTTTTCCCCAATGTGTCATGCATGGTTAAACAAGTCGCTACCGCTGGCTGTGGAATAAAATTCTCTCGACTGTGAAAACCACACCTGACTGAACTATATCCGTATAATTTTATTTAAAATAGAGTGTGGTAACATATATACAGATATTCGACATTTTCCACCTATTGAAAACGAATTCGGTACAATTGACGCAATTACTTGTTCACATAGGTGTAGGAAGGCATTTATCAAACCTCACGCAAGCTGTACGATATGTGTATTTGATTATCGAGTAACCTAGTTAGTCCTGACCTTTAGGCATTTGTATTTGATTGACGCATGTGAAGTGCCGGAGTGTGAGATGGTATCACCCTTAAGAAGCTGTATTGCATCCAATCCTGTGTCACTCGAACAGTGTACTGTATTTTGGAGAAGACGACGGAGCATTCGATTATGGTTAGTGATGAAACTGTGCTTAACACTGTTAATAAGTGCTAAAAAACAATCACCAATTTGAATGACTCCGTTGTTATCAAAATTCCAGCTTGTTGAAGTAAACTACTTCAAACGGCGGATTTGAAGAAGCAGATAACGAAAATAACCTTTATGATTTTTCCAATTGACTAGGTTGAATCGACTTTTTTCCGGATATTCAAAATCTGTGATCTATCACAACAGTGCAAAAGTTTCTGGTGGACAACCCTTTCTGGGGCTTCGGCAGATGTTATGCACCAACTCCAACTGCCCCACATGAAAACTTTAAAAATATTCAAGCATTCATTGTGTAAGCAGGTAGATATTGAATGATTCTGATACCAATCATAATGAACCCTAGGCAATTTGACACAAAATTTATTTTTCATTCCCATTATGAAGAATGTAATCTAAGTTACTCCGTTGGATATTAACACCCGATAATTCTATTATGTAAGACAACAATCTATTAGATCTACTGGAACTTTTGGTAGAATAAGATTGACATGTACAGCATAGTGAAGTCGGCTATACCCTGTCATTACTAGACAGGGTTTGGTCAGGTCTTGTGCAGCAGCGAATTTTCCACATACTGTTGAAAATAAAATCAACAGTAGTACGTATAGTAATCGCATTCTGTCCGCAGTGTATCACGGCACTTCTGATACAGAGTCTCTTTGAATTGACAGCCTATCGCAATTTCCTATTTTGAATGCAGTTGAAACACTGTGTCACATCCATTGTGGGACTGACTCTAACAGGCTTGTCTATTGAGTCAATGTAATAGCTGAAATCAAATTCTGTCTGACCAGCAGTTCGACAAGAAAGCAGATTACAAATACACATGGACATGCATTCTCTGTGCAATGTCAGGTATTCTGTAAATATATAGCCTTAGCAGAAAATGGAACTAGAATATGTTATGCAAATCAATAATGTGATAAAAATGAGTTCAGTTATGTTCCGACTCGCATTCATCTGCTTTAAACAATGTAGCTTTAAACTAGGAATATATACTTTGAGGTGAATTCGCCTTTCTCATCCAAGAAGGACATGGCTAAATGCAAACAGTCTTCTAAAAGGCTATACAGAGATGTGATTCCGTTTTCCTTCAGAGTGTGTATCAAAACCGCAATAACCTAGATGTTCACCCATCCTCGACGGAATTGAAACAGCTACTATAACTTTGTACTTCTTGTATACACTTTGAAATCAGTGAATACATATGTAAGCAGATACGTGTTGTAATACTGAGATCCTTAATGGACCGTTGTTTTGGGAAATATTCAGAGTGAATTTGGAGAATGAACGACTGGAGGCAGACGTTCTTGAAAACAGCCTTTAAAAAAGGTTATGCTGAGTATATTCATTGTGTGATTGATATACGAAATTTTAAGCCATTGACAACTAGATTCACGTTAACCTAACGTTTACAGAACATACCTGAACATAGCTGTCAATTGGTCTTCCTGGGCACACACACACACTCGACGCCATGCTGATAGATCTGCTCAGTGTGAAATTTATAGGAAAGAAACCCGGAATAAACAATATATTCTCTTAATCAGGTTTGTCCCAGTGAATTAAAAGGGAATCGCATAAACCGCTACACCGAACATGACTCCCTAAAATTTGTCATCGCAACGCGTGCTGAAAGGTGTCCACCAGAGAAAAAGTCATAGATAGACTACGTAGAGTAATGAGAAGAAACACAGAATGTCGTTTGGACAGGAGAGTGTATTGGGCGTTTTGCTACCTATCGCTTGCGGGCACGGTCATTAGAGGTTTAAGTAGCATGGTCCACAAAAACTTCTGCCCTGCTAAACTGCCTATTTGTTTTAACTCCGTTCCAACATTGTACACACTGTTGAAGGGTCAAGTGTAATGCGGTCCAAGAAGCAACCTATGAAGGTTGACTGATTGTGAAACCAGTAGTTCAGCGTCTCAAATATGCTAAATGCGATAACTAGAATAGAGACACGAAAGTGAACATGTTTTTCATTCACCTTCAGGCCAGCACAGAGTTAGCTGAATCAGTTAATGATGAAACTGATCGATTCTTTTTTATCTACTTCCGTCTGCGTCACTGAATGAAGAATTACGGCTAGTGTGTGGAAATCGGAAAGGTTTCCGCGAAGTTGAAAACCTATCACTTCGACGACGGTTGACTCCCGTTTTCAATACTCTTAGATCTACCTGATTTTAAGTGGGTCCCATGGGAGAACTCACATTTTCACTTGATTTGTGATTCGCCAACCGTTCCAGTGGTGTTCATTTGAAGTCTCCCACTTAGGCTGTCAACTGAGGAACACCGGTTTGTGAGCGATCATCAGAAATCTATAAAATTCACTATGATCCAAGCAACTGTGTCAAAGTAGTCGGTTCACATTGGTAGCATAAACTCTATATTACCAACCGTCTCCAATTTGTGACGGACGAAGAGTCCTTTCGGATATATCTCATCTATTGAACTAAGATTATTTTTCCACTACTAACAATAACTTACAAGCAGAATCAAAACCTTATTGATCAAGGATGTTTACGAAGTAATTATTCCTAATATTCTAATCACTATTTCTTTAGCGTAATCTGTAAAAGTGCATGTGTTCTTAACAACCTTCACTACAAACGATATTAACCATAGTAGTCTGGTTCAGATAAAAGAAAAGCGGTCTGACAGAGCTAAAAAAAAGTAATTACCAACAAAATCAAGGTGCGTTCAGGGTAGATTAAAAGTCCAATCAACTAAGTGACTTATTTCGGGCGGGGTGTTGGCATTTGAAAGCATTGCTGTCTTCCTCTTAGAAAGGTTTGTTTTAATCCTAGCTTAATGTATAATAAGTCCATTATTTATTTTCAAGTCGGGATCAGCATCGTTAAGTCAGACCTGAAAACATACTCAGTAAAGAGCTTTAACGATGTGATACAACTCCGTGTTAGAATACTCTTCCCAATCCTGTAGTGCTTGCACTACTTATGAACAGCTGAAAATTCGATCAACCTTCAGTCAGGCTAATCAAGTAATTCCTTGGCTAAGCTACATCGAGTTAAATCCAAGAGAGTTATCGGTTTGGTAACACTTCGACCCTCTCAGAGAGCCTTTTTCCAGCTATCTAAATCAGAAAAACTGTGACTAGCCTCTGTGTGCAATTTGGCCTAACAAAACGATGCCTAGTTGATGTCACCCAAGCGTAAGATCCAACTTTCTATACAAACCCAGTTTGGCTACATCTTTTATAAACGACTGAATTTTAATTGGTTCAGTCTCAAAAAGTTTAACTGTATGAGGCTACGTGAAGTATAATGAGGCGATACAAGGACATATCAACACAATAGTCTTTTAAAACCAATCGATTAGCGAAGTCCGATCTCGTGAAGTCACGTGTATGGGCTTTTCTTACTGTGCCTCAACCATACGACATATTTTGTTTCTTTTTAGGTTGAATGCATGTACTGAGGTGGGTGCACAGTGTAATATTCGTGTATTTGTAAAATTTGCTCAGCTGTTTAATAAAAGAAGATAATTAGAGTCAAGTATGAACAGTTGATTGGCTGGTTCAACATGGTGCATACCATGATCAGCTTGTGATATGAACGAGCGGTAAGGTGGAAGGGTAACGCAATGTTAATAGCAATTTGTAGCACTTGCAACATACAAGTCGGCCTTCTTCAATCTGATTGTCCGTTACGCCTGCGGACTAACTTTAAGGTAACGTGGAGATTTTGGGAGACAGCGTTCTTCCGAAGTAGGTGTTCCAGCAAAAATTCTGTAATGGAGAACAATACGAGCAACCATGAGCCAAAGGCCACACAATTCACATTCAACCTGTGCGCGCTTACTGGTTTCGACTGCACGTTACACACTCACTTTTAAAACAACACTCCACAAAGGACTGATCTTTTCCTTTGTTGAAATTGTCCAGGTGGGGACTGTTAAAAAGAGGTTCAAGCTTGCAAGCCGTCGACGATGACTGTACTACAGTATATGAAATCCACAAGGTTTCCAATATGAAACTCTTTATACATGTTTCGAAATGATGAGTTTCATTAGGAACTAGGTTGCTAGGAGATGGCCATACAAACGTGTCGAAACTGACGAGAATTGATTAGTATGAGTGCATACAACAACCATGTCTTACTGGTTATTCTTTATTATAAGATTACCCCATTGTTTTTTAGAGGCATGTATATTAAGCCACAGTACGATATATGTCTCAAAACAAATCAAACTTTATCCAACAATATGCGTGGATGCAAGGAGTCTCGTGTTTGTATGACTAGAGATCAGTTAGGAACCAAGATTTTTAGCATTGGTTAAAATAAATCCCGCATACATCTTCGAAACCACTTAGCTTGGGGACAAATGTCAGCCGAAAAGAACCGGTAGGATCTGTCTTTGAGCTGATAGATAGTTCAGCCAGCTTGAGAATTTAGAAAAGGCTAAGTTGCAAAAATCTAGACTTTGGCTGGATTCGAACCTGCGACAGAAACAACATGCCCAAACGCGGCAAATGCTTTGCCAGCTGAGGTCATCAGTCGTGCTGGTGGATTCCAGCGTGAACTGGTCAAGAAATCCTGCCTGGGCAGTCAGTATTCTGGATAATTTGATGGATTAATAAGGCAAACATGGTTGAGTTGGTAACCAGATCCAAATGTGAGATTTCTGATCTTTCAGCGTGGTTTCGAGGTTTCGAAACTCCTTGCATTCACACATATTGTTGGATAAAGTTTGATTTAGTCAACTGAGACGTCGGTTACCTATTTATGAACATGTTCAAGCTTGCTAAATCTTTCTGTATTCTGCTTACAACCTGAATCAAATATGAGTTTTGATACTCTGAGGCAAATGCAATCGGATTTCACCATCAGCCTTCGGAATATACGGGTTATCAGGAGTGAATTTCTTTAAGATTCCAAACTGTTTTTTCAACTTAATTCGTTGGGGATTTTGTTTTGAAGTAGTTCAGAAGCTTAGATGACTGATCCGTCCATAGCAAACACTTTCAACGAGGTGGAAAAGTTGCCTAAACAGAAACGATAGAACCACTGTGTTGTAGTTAGCGCACACAACAGTCATTGAGTGAGTAGCTATTTTTGTATATGTCCAATTACAGGGCTCCATTCAAATGAATCAGTCTACTCTCGTAGTTGAAATAGTGATCATTGTTATTTAACTGTTGCTCCCTGGGATCAGTCAAAATGGAACATAATGTGTGATTCATTGCATACAAACATGCTGGAATGCGATGTTTTTAGTTCTTATTCAAGTAAAACACGGGATCTGTCAGCAGAGCAAGTAGCGTACCAATTTTAAACCACATGATTAGTCGACACTGAAACGATATTTAATGGTTCTGTGATGCTGCATAATATGCACCCTTAAACGAACACTACAGAGTTACTATGTTCAATTGATTTTATCCTTTTTGAGTGAAGATAGTCAGAAAGAAATCCAGTTCATCACACTTATTGTTGTAAGCAGAGAATTGTATTCATTGGGCAACCGGAGGAAAGCTGTTGACATTGGTTCCCAGTTGAATTTATGAGCCATAATTAATCTTTGTCGTTATCACTTAACTGGACTGCAGTGAGCTGCATTCAGCTTTCATATATCGGTGTCGGAGTATTCTGACAATTGCACATAAAAAACTACTCATGTGCGATCTCAGTTCTCTTATTTCGGTAGGCATTTCGGATGACCCACTTTGAAATGAATTGTTAGAATCGAGTTTTGTTCTTGTTACAGCTCATCAGCAGTAAATAGTCTTTTCCGTGAAGGATTTTTGTTGAAGTTAGTCTGTTAACCTCACTGCCCGTAAATTCACAAGAGGCATACCCGATTAACCGTGTTCAGTGGCGCAACTACAACTTTGTATGAAAAGGGTTCAGCTTGATCGAACATTTCAAAGGGTGCATAAGCAGAACAGTTGTGTTCTTTCCGTTCGATAATCCCATAATCAGGAATTCCTAGCTACTTTAAAGTAACTGTTTTTACTGAACTAACTAATTAGTGTTTGACAAGGCTTTTCACTTAATAAGCATACATGAAGAGGGAGTACAAACACAATCCGTTTGCTTTGCTTTGTCCACGAATTTACTGAAGAGCTTTTTGGTGCCTACATAGGATACGGACAATTGTACATCAATAGATTCACACATTTGAAATGCATGCCAGGCGGCACATAGTGAAGGTTACAGTTGGTTAGGAGATAGAGCAGCCCAAACACTCAGTACTGGAGGTTAAGCTGATGGTTGGGGTTCATTCAGCTGTTGAGAGGCCACTATCTAAAATGAATGCAACCACATTAACACGGTAAAGAGACCGCTGTCGTGAGAAGTTTACATTTTGTTTATTCTCGTCGGTCGCATACGCAAAGTTAATGATAGTATATAAAAGGGACCTGATAACAAGGCCAGTAATTAAACATGGCGCATGTGGATAAAATCAGGGGCGATTCGATGACAGTACATCAGCACCTTTTTTCGCGGAGTAGTGGTCGAGGCCGCTTGGTCGGGTGACTCTTGGGAATGGTAACAACTTCGGGTCTCGATCAAGAAATAATTATGTTTATAGGTCAAAATGTGTTCAGTAATGAACGACGCTGGATTTCGAATTAGCCAGTGTCATTATTTGTTATGCCCTTGCGTCACTTGGGACGATTTTCACTGTCTGGTGTAATAAAGTCTGGTTAGTCTTAACAGTATACTTGTCATTGAAACTGCAGGCGAACTGATAAGTCAGCTGAGAGACAGAATGACTTACTGGATAGCGATCGTAAGCATGAAAGGCGAGATTACGAATAGAGAACAAGGTTCACGATTCACCAGTTGGGCAGGTATGATTTGAAGTCGACCGTAATACACTGCTTACGTTAATTACTGTGTCATTACCAATGAAAGTGGAACTCAAAGAAATTTGCTTTCTGAAAAAAGATTCAGCCCGAATTTCCGTCACCTCTCGCCGGCGATGTATTTATTCAAACGGTTCTGGATAACCATTGGTAAATAAAACGTTCCTCAAAAGCTCATTTTTCTTACTGATGAGTCACCATTATCTGCTTTTCTAGACCTGTGGAACTGGGTCGGAACTATGTCACGCTCGTACGTCATCAGAATAGATAAAAACTCGTAGGGACTTGGAATTCCATTTCGGTTTTCGATGTACAGGTTGCTGTGCTCTACCATTTTGATACAGATTGACCAAAATCTTCCAAGACGATAGGCCGACCTCAATCCTTTTGCCATGTTGATGAACTAGGTCAAAAAAGCTCAGTGACTGTGAATGGCCAAACAACGATAGACATTAGGTAGAACGGACCATCGCGATCTGAATTCGATATTGCAGGGACAAACCATGAATTAAAAATGTGTGGGAAACAGAATATTGTTTATGGTTGAAGGCCTGTAAACGAGTATTTGCCGCTTCATGCATCACATGATCACTAACAGCACCGACAGAACTGGCGTCTTGTAAACCAGTGGAAAAATGCCCTGAAAACACAACGTGTAAGGAGTCTGTGCCTGCTGAGTACAACTCAGTTAGTGCACTGTCCCTGGGTATACACTAAAGTACAACATTATATACACTCAGCAACAAGTCAGTGCGTCCGTCATTTATTCAAGCTGTGAACGAGCAACAATAAGCAACATGGCTGAAGCGCTCGGAATATGAGTACACATACACCACTTTAAAAACCGTATCATAGAGATGGTCCTGTATTCTATCACAAGGAGGGAGGGGACTGTTCCACTGTTCTCGTAAGTTACTTAACACCGAATGCGGTAGGTACACGTCCCCAAATTCATACCTGTGCAAACAAGAAATGTTAACTGAACACAAGGAGAGCACAAACAGCAGACACGATTGAAGCAACAATGATGCCAGTAGACTCCTTTGAGGTTATCAGGTAAAAAGGGTTTTGTAGGGGATTAATGATGTAAACAATATCAGTCTTCAGGCATCACAATCTGATGTGCCTGAAGGTAAATATGCACCCTATAGAAAAATTTAAAACATGGTGTAAATCACTCTGAAAAATAAAGAAAATGTGTGTAGGCAGAATAACTAACTTGAAAGTGTCTTCAAAGCTATAAACAGCAAGATCGAATGAATACTGGCTTATCGAATGATAAGGACCCTGTACACACAGGAGAGATGCTCGCATTGCCTGTTCGCCCTCGTCCCCTTACAGCGCTTACGAATTCACTTGTGCTTAGGGAGTGATCGATGACAGCGTTTGAGGCACTCAGTTCAGAGTTCATTTTAAAGTGGCTGTCAAGCAATATGATTCATTTATTTCGACATCCAAGTCGAAGACATCTAATGTGTCCTGCGCAATGCCCAACCAATTAGCACACTTTTCTTCTGCTTAGCTATCGGAAAAAGTGTGAAGTTGGAAGAGAACGACAAACTCCATTGGATGATGTACCACAAAACATTGTAATCCGTAAGTAGCTATGAGAACCAATGGACACTGAAAGTGACAGTAGATTTAAGCCATATTAGTCATAACCAATAAACCACGAAGCACAGTGCGTTGGAAGCAGCTCCGACAAATAGACATTGTAATATTGCTGGTCACCCAAATTAATAAGTTGGTTCTACTGCTTGTAATTTCCCCTTTTACTCGATAGCTTGAACTTAAGTCACTATTCCATATCTCACGCACAATTCGTTATTAGGTGGGGGTGCACTGGAAGGCATTCCTGATCCAGCCCACCATGCAATGACTCATATTCGATCTTGCTGTCTACGGTCAAAAATTCACGAGTTTATCTACAAAACCTGTCCTAGCGGACGATTGAAGTTCACACATTGTAGTTATTTGCGCACTGGTTTAATAAAACAGTAGAGCCATCTGAATTCACACCTATTTATATTTTGGGGATTCATTTTCGGGCTACGTGCAACTTGACAAATAGACATGGGTCATTATAAACCATAAACTTGCTCTCTATGATTTGAAATGCATAGCAACGAACATAGGACTAATACAGTGTTAGCGATTGTCAGTTATGAGGATATACAGCTTTCTATGCCCACGTCTGATCTCACTATCTTAGAAGTGCGCACATGGTTTTCTAAAACTTCAAAGCGTCCACAAACGTCAGCCTTACGAGTGCAACAAAACTGTTTTCACATTTTGTACCTAATTAGTTTATCGATTAATTTTAAGACCTTACGATATCCTGGAAGTTGGACCAAAACAGGTGAAACGTTGACCCAAACTCTGTTATTGTTGAACCATTGTTCAAGAATTAATGTGATACATTGAAAATGGAGGAGCAAAGTATTACTTTGAAGGTTTTAACCATTGTCGTTTGTGTTACCTGCTCAAATATTGTTTGTTTATGCGACAGTTGTACAAACCTGAAAGCGATTGTTCTTGTTTGCAGCAAGCCTCATTGACAGTTCAATAAACCTTCCTCCAGTGACACATTTTTATTTCGTGTTACCCAGAAGCGTGCTTCCTTTTATGGTGACTGACTTTTATTACCTACCAACATGCAAACTTACAGGAAAACTGAACCGTAGAATTCTGAAAGTTACTACGTATGAGGCCTTGATTTCTGTTGCTAGGCTGGTCCGATTGATCTTTTCGGTTACAGAAATTTATACTTACGTTATACTTTTCGGTAGCTAAACCAAGTCCGTTTCTTCCAAGCATGTTGGTGGAGTGCAATGCCAGTAAGCAAACTGTCGTACATTCAGTCTCATATTTATCCAGAAACTAGGTGTTTTCACATAGCTCTTATATCACCTATGAGGAAAATAGACCCATTTTCTACCAACATTCAGTTAGAAACTACAGTTTGCTTGAAGCGTATGCTATAATTGGGCGCTTGAAATAGTGAGATAAATGTGAAAAATCGCAACTATCCTGTCTTGTAATTATACGCACACTTAAGTTCAAAGTAACTTCTGGCAGTCAGAACTGAAATATGGACTTACTTTTTATGATGTGTAAGGTTCCATCTACTTTACACAAGCACAATGTCAATCAGCCACATGCTAGGCACTGTTTGAACTCCATTTAGTTTGTGTCATGTAAAGGGCTGGTCATGCACTACTAAAATTGCTCTGCTTACAAGTATTTAAGACGCCCAGTGAACTACCTCTCAGACGTTGATCTAAAGAAAAACGGTTGGGACTTTAGAAATCAACTGTTCAGACTGATCCTCATGTGTGTCGTACAGAGAAACGAGCGACCGACGGAGAGTGGACCCAGTTTAAGGTTGAACAAGACTAATGTATGTTTTGCTAGACATTTTACGTGCGCATAACCTGAGAGGGCAACTGGTGTCACTTGGTGGATGGTTACCGTTCGTGGCACAATGAAGAACACGTCATTTCTGACCAGCTGAAAACTCGGAAGAATTCGATATTTATAAGTTAGACACTACTCATAACTGATCGCAGCTGTCACAGTCTCATAGACATTTTCATTCAACACATTTGGAGAAGAAGCGCGAGACTCGGGTTTTACAATTTTTATAACTGATAAACAATGTGTATCCTTGTCACGGTTGAGAATAAAATTCCAACCGAACTTGTATTAGGCAGCCGTGCTGACCAATGCGCCATTGACGTCACATCAAGCACGAGTGAATCATCATAGGTGTTCACTCAGCCACATTGACTTGTGAGTAGTGCTCAGATTGCTCGATCGCCCGTCTTAACTCCAATCGGCTACCCCTTGGATAAAACGTTTATCCAAGTTGAAATCATTAAACTCAAACTTATTGGGCGATATTCTGACTATTGGAACTATTAGACTTGTTTGATATAATTTGTTTGCATATGATAACTTAGAAGTATCTACTTTAGGGCCAATGTTGCAGTGGTCAGCACGGTTGCCTCTTGAAGTCGTAGTCTGGGTAAAGACATGCACTATACCTTTTTCCATACTGGTTTCTCTTTTAGGCATAAGAATTTATCTTTCGTGCAAAAGCCTTTCGTTTTAGTGCAGTAGAATTTCTCCATTG
>JTDE01000598.1:62144-138243 GCA_014338405.1 Paragonimus skrjabini miyazakii
ACTTTGGTGTCGGGAAGGTCTTGATGACTGTCAGATTCCAGCCGTCCGACTTGCGTCCGTACGGGTTGGCGCTGTGCAATTCCAACAAGCCGTTCGATGTCTGTGATCCCACAAGACTCGGCCATCCGAACGCTCTCCTGAAACTCCGGCGGCAAACTTTGGATGAACCCCTCCCTCACCAATCTATCCTTCGTTTTCTCATCTGCTTCCGGCAATCCCAAAGTCAATTGTCGTGATAAGTGCTGATAGTGAATCAGGGGTCTTGAGTGTCGCAAAATCCGGCACCATAAAACCGATCCATCGCTCGGTGTCGGTCTTGTTCCTTTGTAAACTCTTGAATCAGTGCAGTCCGTGTTTCTTGATACGATGCTGCGGCCTTTGTTTGTATTTTCAAGGCATAGACAGCTTTTGCTCGTCCAGTTAGCAATGTACCTAATGCCGTCAACAGTTGTGTTTCGCTTTTCAATCCGTTGTATGCCGCAATCGCCTCAAATTCCGACAGCCACTCTTCCACGTCTCCATCCGAAAATTGGTTTGGCGACCGCAACTTCATTGTGTTGTGTTCAGGGCACGGCACCAGTGTAGCGAAAAGGCGTCCAATAAAACACAATCTTTATTGTCCAACTCGCTAGTTACCATGCCGTACAAGCGCTCGCGATTTTGAATCACAGTTCCAGTCCACAACACCCCCCGGTTTCCGCTCGCACGTCGTATGCAGTATGGTAACTGCTACAGAGTTATTGTATTCAACCCGGCCTATATGACCTATCAGGTCAGTATTCCGCCAAAAGAGGACAGAATAATGTTGCAGTAAAGTTGTGTCCTTCAATGCGATAACTAACCTTAGTATACCTCATGGGACTATTCAGTACCGACCTCTAGTCTCAGCCTACATCAGTGTAGTACTATCACCCAAGGCAGAACAACATTGTCTGCATATTTTAACATACAAGTGAAACCGTTTCGGAATGACTTTCTGTCACTTCTAACACAATGACGTTGCAAAACGATTTGCTCATCTTGAATAGGTGATCAAAATATAGCAATCTACTGATCAAATCCTATAAATGTGCAAGTAATTTCTATTTTTACTAGTTAACAAAAAATTGGTTACCAGACTATAGAGCAACAAATAAAGTTAGATATTAATGGTATGTTCATCCCTAAAAATGTCATTCACTTGTCATTCCCATGAAGTTGGAAACTTCACTTCCTGCGTTCATTCAAAGGAAATTCCTGCCTCTCATCAACTCATTCCAAGAGTTCAGAATGTGCACAATCACATACTGGCTATGCTAATCTGGTGAAATGTATTCTGATCTCTTAAAGAGAAGTTTCAAATTCCTAAACGAATTCATAAATTTTCTAGCTCGACGCAACAGTACTACAAGTACACATACTGTCAAACATTATTATTGAGTCTAATCTAGAAGAGAACATTCGATTTATCGACGCTTAAACAGTGATCGTTTACCTGACTAGTATTTTGGTTAATCTTAAATCTAGTTTATCAGACCACGTTAAGAAACCGATATTGTTACAATGTAAAACTCTTGTTACTTCAGGCATCAGAAGCTTCATAACCTCGTGATCCTGTTTATTAATCCGCCTATTTTACCTTACGAACCGTTTTGTTATTAACATTGTGTTTGATATTTCTGTTAGTTTAAACCTTACATTCTTATGAAAAAATAGATTACACAATCATATGACAAAGATATGAATAGAGTGAGATTCCTTTGTCAAGGACCATATAAATGGTGTGAAATGTCAGCTTCAAAATGTTCGATGTCCATTCTGTTCTGTTGTTCAAAGAAAGGTTTTAATTTGACCCCAGTTCATCGACCTCAACACTTTACCTATTAGAATGCATTATGATTGACAGTGAGAAATTGCTTAATGTTTGATTAATTTTATTTCTTTCTCATCATATGATAACATACAACATAACTGGTGCCGTGACAAACGCGAGGATGAAGATACCCTGGCCGCAGCCGTTCGAAGATGGAGACGTTCGGACGTTCCTGGAGGATTTCGAGGACGTGGCCGAATTTGTCGGAGTCAAGACCGACCGTGGGAAGCTGGCTGCCCTGCGGACGCTGGTGAAGGGCAGGGCGAAGGCGGTGCTGGACGCAGCGCGAAGAGGCCCTGCGAGGATGGAGTGGACCGCTGCGAAGGAGGCGCTGGTGGCTGCGTTCGACAGCCCGCCCGACCGCCAGGAGGCCATGCGGCGGTTCAAGGCGGCCAGGCTTGGACAAGGAGCGGATCCATCTGTGTTTGCCACCACTCTGCAAGGTTTGCTGGACAGGGCTCTGCCAGGATTGGATCAAGAACCACGACAGCAGCTGTTAACGGAGCAGTTCATTGAAGGTCTTCCGATGGCCGTTCGCGACCAAGTCCGTATTGCCCATGTCGCGCGGCCGATGAACCTTGATGAGCTCGCAAAGGCGACGCGAGAGTTGGCAGTAATGTCCGTGGCCTCAGTGGATACAAACGGCAATACGGACAAGAAGACGCTGGAAGAAATGCAGAAGACAATGGAGCAACTCGCAGCGGATGTAGCTGCCTTGAGGACATCATCACGACAGAACGATCGACTAGGAGGTTGCTTCATCTGTGGAAAAAATGGACACTGGAAGAAGGATTGCCCAATCCGGCGGTTTAAGAGTTCTAGAAATAAAGTGTTTCATGATTGTTCTTTTTATTGGGCGGGTCAATTAGTAATGGGATCGATTGAGAAGGGGGCCGTACATACAAAGGTTGAAGTTGACGGAGAGATAGAACAGTGTTTGGTCGATACAGGGGCGGCTATTTCGTTGATTGCTCGTGCAGGAAAGCAAAATGCAGAACCGACATCCATAATGATCAGGACGGTTGGGGGTCATAATCTACTGGTTGACGGTGTGAAAGAATGTGGGGTACGTATTGGCAGCCACATCGTAAAGCACCGTTTCATTGTGTCCCCAGAAACCAGGCAAACGATCCTTGGAGCCGATTTCCTTGCCGCAACAGATGCCCTGATTGACTTGAAGCTCAAAAGTTGTCGACTAGGTATGGCTCCCTGACACTCACAGGTCAGCGACAGGATAGCGTCAACGAAGTACGCACAGCTAAAACCCCCAGTTGCACTGCCCCCTTGCTCCAGTCCACGGTCGAAAAATATGCGGAAGTATTTACGAACGACGATGATCCGTACGGATTCTGCAACTGGATTGCACATGAAATACCAACAGCCGGAACATCCATACTTTTATCTGAAACAACTCAATCTCTAATCCAGGGATTATTTAAATATGAATGTATATGTCCAGATCATCAGTGAGCTCCAGGATTAGGCATTTATTTACAAACGTCTGATGTTGTATGACATACAGCTTTGATCGTAAGTAGTACAGACCTACTCAGTCACGTGAAAATTAAAGAATTATTTTCAATGCCATAAAGCTTGAGAGCTGATAGCGATTATTGCAAATGTGTAAATGCAGTATGCTGGACGTATTACCAGGTTAAATGTGCTACAAGTCAGTGGTGAAAAGTAGTATTTACGTTTTAGATTCTGCATTTTCACCTAGTTCGTAATGGATGCCTAATAATAGACAATATCCCAGGTCAAACGTTTTCACAGGTGGTAACACTAAGTTGATTTTTATTTCGTCGTTAACTGATCTACTATTTTTTCAAACACACTCTGTGTATACGAGTCAAATACGAAGTTGTGTCCGCAATCTTTTCAGGTGATATGAATCATATCTGCCGACCATATTGAACAAGCAATCTAATAAGATTTTGCCATTTTTCTATGTTTTAATCTTGTCGCTTTAAGTCGCCTTCATCCACTGAAGCTGTAAGTATCTGAATAGCATAAAGCTTATTGTTTGCTTGACTCTTGAAGACGCACCATTGAAACTTGAACACTCATGGAAAAGAGGTGGCAAAAGAATGTAGCGTTCAACTTGATACTTCAATTTCTCCTTCAATACTACCCAAGACTTGGCTTTACATCTACAAAGTTGTGGTTGGTGTGGTTGACGTGCAGCTTGCCAGATTTTTGCCTTGACCTAATTTGATTTCTAATCAGTTCTAGATTATTTTGTAACATTCTAACCCATTTGCATCACAGCCTTTTGCAAACATCGCTGACCACTGGCACAAAAAGTTGGACAGATGGGTACTTCAGGTAGAACCATGTTTTGTTTCCAACACATAATTGGACAATATTATATACGTGCATGTAACATTCGAAGAAAGGTCAACCTATGACGGAGTTGTCCGATTTATGGCTAGACAATTGCTTAATTGTAACTGAAGTATTCTATTCATGTTTTCACCTCAAAACCGTATCAAGCAAGTAGTTGTAATCGTGCAGCTATCATTTAACTTATGTATGCAAAGCGTATACGAATGAATCAATACAGGACAGACAGGGCTTGATCTCGTGATTGCAGATGTGTAGCCACTTTATTCTTGGAACGCGAAATTTCGATGTTGAGACAGACACAAGTACTCAAAACCGATTAGCCAGTGTATGAAAGACAAGCCGAAAAACGGCCCAGGGAAGCCATAACAATTCTCAACCAGAAACACTGCTTTTAGTTAAAATGCAGTCCAAGAGCTTTTGGGATGGACGCCACCGTCCTAACATTCGACGTGAGCAAATTATCAGACATGAAACATTATCTACAGTCTGTTGCGAATAAGGTTTAATTTGCCGAATATGCTCATGAGAAGTTGTACTAACTATCCAGTTAACTTTGTCACTAACCGCTAACCGTCGTTCATCTTCCGAGTAGGCAGAAAAATATATAACTGAAAAAATGAAACTCGAGTCTGTAAGCTTTTTGTCGCAGATTTAGTCCACACTCCTCATTCTTCATTTCTTTTCTAACATTCTAAGTAATAACAACCATCTCTGTTTTGCTGTCTCGATATGTCGGTTGTTGCGTATTAAATATAGTTAATCCATATGTCAAGAACATACAGCCAACGTCCGTTTAGTATATGGGTTGATTGACAGAAGCATGTATATTAGACAGTCTGCTTGTGCTTCCGCGTATGATGTGGACACGCATGCTAGTAGGATCACTGTCTTGACGGGTTTGTCTGTCTGGCCTGGATAAATTTGGTTTTGTTTTGAAGTGTCCCGAATGGCAAAGTTGTGTTCATTGAGGTGAAAAATAAACACAGGATCAGTGACACTATCGCCAAATGTTTTGTAATCGCTGGTCAAAAATTGCGCGAGGAAAGGACAACCATATGCTATTAAGCGATGATTACGGGCTGTAATGGATTTGCTATTTTAAGAGAACAATTGTCAATCGATGAAAAAGTTCCTAATTTGTAAACGACCAGATCCGATTGGTTTTTGGGGCATTAATCTAAGACATTTTTTTCAAACGAGACATTTCGAAAAAATCTAGTAGACTACACCAGTTGCGATCATGTTTCAGTGGTGCTCAACTTTGTGACAGCTAACATCTCCCAGTAGTCTTCCGTAGGCAAGTTAGTTCTTGTTGGTTTGTCGTGAGCGTGCAGTCTAGAATGGGAACGTACTAAATGGTTGCCTATCGGTTGACAACTGCACCCTTGCACAGAATGGAAATTAATCGCACGAATTTGTCTGTTTATCAGCTTTTGATGCCTCCATGCATCAGGATACCATAACTTTGTTCTTACAGTACACATAAGGATGTCATCATCTGTCGATCACTCTTGTATACTAGTTATCGGTCCCGTTGAAACCAAACCGTTTTTCTCCTGCAATTTACAAGTTGTAAGACAAACTTTTAATCATGGGTCCTGAACCCATATATAGTTGTCGGCATGTGGCCAAAACCCTTGGACAGTCACAATAGATGGTACAGAAGTTAAAAGTTGCAGAAGGTGCTGAGTAACTTAGGGCTGCTTCTCTTCATTGGTTAATGAAAAAACTCAAACAGTGGGACTTTGTTGGCACAAAATGGGTGCAGAATATAAGAATCGTTTTTCTTTGGATGAACTTAGTGCATCGACCATGTAAAATAATACATTGGAACTAGTGCCACTCTAAGGCTGTAGCTAAACGACACTATAAACTGCGATGATCCTGCTAGCGCGGCCAAAGTTAAGTTAAACGCAACCTGGTGCGCATCCTCCCGTAAGTTATATCTCCAAACTGCACGTACACCAAATATGGTCATTAAATCACAAAATACCAAATGACGGTTTGACTGAGGTAAGCACTAAAGTTAGATGTTGACAGAAACTTTTGATCTGCAGTGAAGCTGGAATTTAAAGGTCTTGAAAAACTATTCTACTTGTCCAACTTTTGTTGAAATGATGATTGACAGTGTTTCTGCTTCTCATTGGCACATTTTTGAAACTGAGCTTTTCAGTAACAACGTAACGGTAGGAAACAACTTCAGGAATCAAACTTGACATAGTAAAATAAGCGTCATCGGCTCACAATTTTGTACGTCTTCATGTTAATCTTCCTGTCTGCTTGTGACTGCGTTGTTATACTGTATTCTACTTGATTTATTATTGCTTATTCAAGTGTGGCCTGAACAAAACTAGTTTCATCAAGAAAGAGGATGATTTGCTACATATTGCACCTAAAAATGACAGATTTTTCATGTTAAGAATATAAAAGAAATTTTATCAAACTGATTAGAACAATTTCGGGAAAGAAAAATAGCCAGCCTTATTGTTATATAAATACCGCCTGCAATATGTACATCTACGAGTAACAATAAAATTTCCTAAGGACTAACTTAGTTATCCTGTGTCAATCTAATAGGATATCTTTCACAGAGACGAAACTAAATTGTGTATGTCCTAATACATAGAAGTAATTGGTTCATACTATTTCAAAATAACAACCAAATATTCGAAGTGATCTATTGAGACTGTTTGTCAAAGTACACATAAATTTTAATCAGTTAATCCTAACCAGAGTTGTATCAGTGTTATTAGACTACCGGTAGCTTGGTTTGATGGTTTAAGTTTTCAGTTGTTCATCCAACTTAACAGCTAGACTGCAAACGTTTTATCGCCAAACCAAGTGACATCGTCCGGACGTAAAGGTTTGAGCATATATGTTTGACTTGCAAAGCTGGTGAATGTCTGTTATTTACAAAAGTAAATTAACCTTTTTAGTTCCGTTGTGATTGGCTATTTGTCATTGCTATTGAACAATTGACCAACATTCAGATTAGTTGCTTTCTGTAACTTGACGTTCAATTTTTTACTAACTGTTACGATTTCAACTTAACCTGGAACCCCATTGGCTGATCTGATTTCACTTAGCTTGGTCAATCATCTCTTCCCGTTCGAAATTCAATCTGGTTAGATAACCAGTGTAAGGGTATATTTGTGCCGGTGTTTGGGTATGATCACGTGTACATTTAATGACGTGTTTTTTTTTCATACTAGTTCAATTCAACGCGTTTGACTATTTAGTCAGTTTATGAATACCAGACTTTAAGAAATTCTCCTGTGTTTGATGTTTGTCTAAATAAGAAACACTATGACGGTAAGTTTGATCTTCCTAGTTGGGGTCAGTAAAATGTGTTCGCTTCTTTCTGATCACTATGAGTTTATCTACTCGGATAAATGACTGTCGCACTAGTATGGCCTGTGCAGGTTTGCACTTATTTGGTCTTGTTAATGAAATCTCTTCCGCGGTGGGTGTGAGCTATTCTTTTGACCTTGAATGTTCTTCGGAGGCCTGCTGCTGACTTGTATGTTAACGTGATAACTTGTGGTCACAGAAGTCTAGCAAACATATCTGAAAAGGCGATTGTCGTATGAGTTCAAAACCCGACGAGTACGATGTGCACGTCAGTTGAAAAGCACAAAGGTTGTGGCATATGAACAGTAACCAATTACAAACTTGTTCACCGATGCTTGATTGCCCTTGATATTCTTGAATATACCAACTGGTTAGTTGGCTAATCTTCAGTGCATCGATTGGCTGAATGCACATTACAACACTATGCATAGAGTAACGCTGGAAGCAATACGTGGAGCGAACGAGTGTCCATCATTAAGTGCTGGTTAGGACCCCCAGATGAGCCATCCGAATTTACTATGACAATGGTATAGAGAAAATTCACTATCTGGTGTTGAGATGGATCTACGTTTAGTTGGCTGCCTGCAAAACATTAAAAAGGCACTCTTCTAGAGAAAACGAGCATTTTAATGGTAGAAACACGTACCGGCTTTAGTGTGAAATCGAGTATTGATCTTAAAATTTCAAGATATCGTCATCTGTGCTGGGTTGATCGTTAATTTTTCGGTGACTGTTATTGGTTACTTATTGTAATGATAAACGAGAACACTGTCGTGCTGCTTAAAAATTTTCTGAGAACTACCAAGGTCAGATTGGACTTTTTTATCTTTGATCTGTAACTAAGTTAGTTCCTTACGTTTGTAATGAGCTTTAGTGTTAGCAAACTCGCTGCACTCGAAAGGGAGCGAATTCTTTACTCTGTTTGACATGTCTGATTAATCTTGTATTTACGCACCGCAACTATTTCTGTGGGCTGTGGTGGTATTACGCACATATGGTCACAGTTGTCAGCGTTCAATTAACCATGAACTGACTTAAACGACACAACCAAGGTTCGAAAACTATGGAACTATCTTACAGAGAGATTTCTCTATATTACGTTGACCTTTAGACCAGTAGCACTACGCAGCCTTTGGAAAATTTTCATTTCACTATATATACTTGCGCACTTTAAATGATGTTGTAGAATGTGTCGGTCATCATCTAGATGAACTGTACAAAGTAGAGGAGATATCGAAGAAGAAACGGGTAGAAGGGATGTATCAGCCATTGTCTGGCTTCGTTCATATGTTTTGAAAGATGCGGGGAAGTCGCCTCTTTTGTCCCTCTCAGTGTCCAACATGAGTTAGAACAGACTTAAAAGAACAGTCAAGAAAATGCTAACTACACGATAGACTTGAAACAGTTGGTTCCCTTCATAACTTTGAACAAAGCAGTAAAAAGACGGACAGAGGTAGATGCTAGCATTTCGTATTGCCTCTTCAGTACCAAATAACAGTAACCAGGACCATATATATGACACTATTAGGGTGGCGGGTGTAGAAAATAAAATGGCAAATTAGGTGGAGAACAACAATGCAAAACTATTAGGTTCATGGGAGTCTAAGGCTTACATATAATTGTTTTTGTACACACAATGCTGGCTTGAAACGACTAATCACGACCACCTTAGCGAAACACAGGAAACGCGGATTAGTGTGACGCATTATAATCCTAAATGTTGATTCTGGATTAATCCGGTGACCGGTGGCCAACATGTGTTTGGCGATAGACGAGGCCGAAAGTTTGCGTGATCCTGGGACGAAGGGAGTAGACTGTGCAGTCACATCCTGAACTCAATTCGGCATATGTTCCTTCATCCCAGAGTTCAAGCACCTATCGGTTCTGCCGATGTAACTTTCGCCGCAGTTACACACAAATTGATAAATACAGTGTAAGTTGGCGCCAATAGGTTGCTCTCCCTTTATTCGAGTTCGATCAACGACTATGATTTCAGCCGCATTGTATGCCCACTTAATGGAGTCGACGAGGCGTTTTGTTGTTCGAAGTGAAGAAGTGTCACCTTTGAATGGTAGTTCAATGTAGACTATATTCTTCCCAGCCTTGAAAACCTTGTCTACTGCTATACGTTGCTGGCTGTGTCTGTTGATAAACCTCAGCGGACACCCATTATCCTGCAACGTCGTTGTAAGCAATCGGAGTTCATCAGCTAAACATTCTGATGAACAGATGCGTCTGGCACGCGTAAACAATGTTATGACCAATGCTCGCTTGTTCTTCATTGGTGTAAAGCTTGTGAAATGGGTGTATTGACCAGTCCGCGTGGGCTTTCGATACACGACAGATGTTCAGTTAACAGTAGTAAACAGTGTTAATTAAGAATGTAGTCAGATTTATTATACTTGTTCGTCTTTTTCAGATAGTATATCTTTGATACTCTGTAACCGTCAGCCAATGTCGGTAGCGTCTTCTAGAATGGCCACTTTCCACGATTTTACAGAACAATTTTCAAATGTCCGTTCCACGTCATCCGGGGCACGGTTATCCCTACAGAGATGCTTTCAGGTTGTAGTTAAACACTACACACTGTCCCCCCTATATCTGTTTCACTCAACCGCTCAACGGGTTGAAGTTCGTATATGTAATCTAAACCTGCGAGTGTTCAACAACATGAACCACATTCTGAACTTCGTACTTTCAACAATTTTCCCAGCTCAACCCATATCAACCGAGCAGTTAACTTCGAGTCAGAAAATACTTTTCGTTAAAAACACGAAATATTTGTTAATTGACTCACATCCACTCAACAATCAGAACAAAAATGGAGAGTTAATGTCAAATATGCATATTATTTTGGAGAATAAGTGCCGAGCACAGGTGAATGTTTACTGAACAGACACAATCTAGTTCATAACAATAAAGCTGTCTAAGTGTTGCCTACAGTCACCATGATTTCAAGGGAACTGACCCAATTTGTACTTGGAAGAGGAAGAAACAATAATTTTGCTTTCCAATTAAAAATTGCAAAGTGAACATAGCTGAAGATTGTTCGCAGCTTTTGAATTTCTATAGATTTTTCCGCCGGCTGCCTTTTGAAAGGTAGCGTTGGGCGCAATCAAAACTAGCAGGTGCGCGTGAGTCGAGTTTGATTCGTGTAACACAGCGTGTTGTTCTGTGGTTAACGTCATTTTGGTCTTTGTTTGCGTAGGTAACATAAATGGCTTACTGGGCATTTGGATAATGTTTGTTTGTATTGTTGCCTTTTATAGGACTGTTGCTAGAACCCTTAATTAGGAAGGACACTGTCCTCTGGTGTCGCCATGTTACACAGAGTTGGTACATGAATGTAAAAGGTGACCAAAATTAGGACGTTCGGTTTTCATGTTACAGTAGCACAAGGACTTGTCTTAAGATTATGATCATAGGAGTCATTAAATTTGTTGAGGGATATTTTGATTGCTGTTAGGATTAAAAGGACAGCTAATGTGTCCCCTCTGATGTTGATATGGAAATCTATAATTATCCATCAATCAATGTTCTTGGGCCTTCGAATGTGATAAATTAGTCTCAGGTAATAAAAGGTAAAGGATTTGCATTACTGACAAGCTCTAGCAAAGACGAAACGTGAGTTCTATGCTTCTTTTCGAAGCAGTTATTGAAAAGTGCTATCTGATTGTGAAGTCTAGGATCAATTGTGGATGATGCCTTGTTGCTTATCGGTAGCTTGGTATTTATTTACTAAATGGGTATAAAAACTATCGATCTGTAACTAAAAGGTAATCTTAAATGACATCACAGATTTTATGTGCAATAGAAGCTGAACCTGTTTTCAATCCTAAATCATGCACAGGTCATTGTAATCAACTCCGCCGGTCAGTTGAGGGAAGATATGTGTAGGTCAGTCAAATCAACAAATCAACAGTCCAGTCATCTTGAACGGCTGACCATTTCTAACCATCCACGAGTAGCATAATTAGTCTGACTAAGGGAATTTAAAAAGTAGCAAGATTTTGACGGTGTTTGTGACAGAATGTTGCAGTGGAAAAACATGATGATAAATAGAAGCCATTACATTGCAATCCACCAAAACTACCACAGAGAGAAACAGATTGACAGATGAGAAAGCATATAATTCAGTGTATAAGCAAATACTGTCTTACATATCCACTTTCAATATTTTTCTTTCTGTCAACAAAAAGTTTACGCGAAATTTATGGTTTTCAAAATTGACTTCTATAAGTCGAGAAATTTTCTGAGACCTTATCGATATTTACATTAGCGATCTCACAAACAATTTTTTCCATAGAAAAAAAAACGAATGAAATTAAAAAAAGAATGTTTTTTTCTCTCAAGCGTGAAAATTGCGCGTTTAAATTAAAAAAACAAATATATGCTTCAATGAATTAGGAAATTGATTTGCATTGATTTCATCATACACACATCTACTGAGACCTTCTAAAGTTGAAACGACCAGCTTTTCTTGAACAAACAAAAATACAAAAAGTGAGCATTACAAAATAAAAAGTAAAATTCCTCGCTTTCTTAAATTTCATATTAACTTAAATATATGAAATTAATATGTAAAAGTTTAGATAAAGTATACGAATGCGTACAAATTGTTATAGTGTTTTATTGGTTAATCGGTACCAGTTGAGCCATAACAATGTGTATCACCTTGATCGCATTCAGTAATACCCATTTTGGATCAAGTTCCGTATTGAAAATATCTAATCGAAATGTATTGGAGTATTTTATCCGTACCTAACGGTTGCTTTTTTTCAAACTATCATATATGTACATTATATTGTCTATATGATGGCCGATTTGCCCAGCCACATCAGAGACTGTCTAGAGCTTGCGCTAATCACTTTGCACGCTAAGTGAATGTTCACTGTTTCACTGGAACAAAATGGGCTACCGGACAGTTTGCGGTAAAACAGTAATGGCGTGTCACTATCTGAACGTGTGTGTTTGACCAATTTACATGGACTGGTTTGTACCCATATGCAGAGAAAGCTGCACTAATTACATACAAATGTAACATATCTTGCACCAGCTTTACTGTGTGTGACATACCGTATTGGTAATTTAGTCAAACGCACTAATTAAGCCTACTTCATTAGACTCGTGCGCGATGGATATCAGGTTTATTGTAGTCACCGGTTTTCCTCTTTAATATGTGTACGAGGTATATCCATGTTTGATAGTTTTGTCAAATATTTTCATATTGCTCGGAAGCTCGAAGGTGACCGTATTTCTGTTCGTATGCGAAAGCGTGCACATGCAGATGCGACTGAGTGGTGTTCGTTAAGGAAACAGCACGGGTTCCAGTTCATCACAAAAACGCCCAGTGTTCATACAGCTTAATTTCAGAATTGTTAAGACCTGAATGTGCTTATCACTGCAGATAAGTTGCTAAAACTACAAGAAACCACTGTACCTTACTAGCCACCCCCACGAAAGAATCTTCCGGATTGTAAGTTTGGTTGTACAGCGTCACTCAAGTAAGTGGCCGATAACAAAGGGACTGTTAATGGCAAAAGTACTATTTTTTGAAATGCAGTCGTGAGCAGAATAATGAAATTTCCGGAATCGCATAAAAAACGTGATTTGGGACTTAAGATTGATCAAATCCTGAATGAAAAACATCACGGTAGCCTTGTCAAGACGAATCCGATTTGATAACGTAGGTACCACTGAGCAGATAACTAAACTACATGGATCCGTTAGCGATCGATTTACACACACTGATATGGCAAACTGTGATATGATGTGAGTCGTCTGTTATGAGGATCTTTGTCAATGGTTCTTTTGTCCTGCAGTAAACCTAGTCAACGCCCGCGAAATGATCAATGAAACATCCAAGCGACGATATTTCGATATATGCTTTTGGATGTGAAATTGCGGGGAAGATATCTTAAGTTTTGGCTTGAAATTTGAGCGCTCTGAAATGTGGATTCACTTGTGGCGTAAATGCTGTATGACATAAAGGCTCTTCTGCTGGAAAACCGAGACAACTAAACCAATATTGCCCAGGTGGTTAAGATTCTCAAGACAGTCACCAATTAAAAGACATTAACTATAACTTATATTCTTTGCCCTAGTTTACCCTTCTTAACTTGATCCTGTGTTCACGCAACACGGTGGTTACAATCTTGTTCAACTAGTCTAGACTTCTTCGGCCCGAAGTAGTTAGTTAATTTTCATCCGGACAAGGGCTAGCTGATGGTTACAGCAAATATCGAGTAGCATAAACCTGATCAAATTATGCTCGATATCTAGGGTTAGTTGGGTGAACATATAGATTTTATCATCGTTTATTTAAACACATGACCTTTCATTAGTTGATCGCGCTACGTGGTTATTACAACAATTTTCAAGCTGGAGTGAATATATAGTACACCAATGTGTGCATATATGTTACACTGAAATAAATCACATTTTGAAGTCTCATTTTTCCTAAGTCTCTTCGTTCCATAGTTGTTAGGGTAACTAGGCTGATGTCAGACAAGGTAAACCTAGAGTTTTTGTATTATGCTTACATTCACATGAGTATATTCAGGTATAAATTCAAATCTCAAGTAGATTTCTACTCGAAGGATTACTACGTGAGACAGTGAGACCGATTCATTCACTGCAAGACTGGCCTTGTCAGTGGTTTACACTGCAATGGAGACTTGATGAATTGACTGTTTAATGCGATAAGGGAGTTGCCTGATTGCAAATTCACAGCAGAGAAAAAGGTGAGCTAGTCACGTGATCCGTCAGAAGATATAAATGAAAAGACAGACTGGAATCGCAGTTCGTACATTTACATTCAAATAGCCAGAAAAATCGAAAAGGCAAAATTTACACCGAATACCAAACGGCTTGAATATTTATAAAACCTGGGAAATGTCTGTGACTAGTCCATGTCAGTGACAACAATGTACGTCTACTTCTGCTTAAAGTGCGAATATATTTTATGTCGCTTGATTGTTTGAAACACACTGTTCAAACGAGCTGAAGTTTCACATACCAGCCGGTGATAAAGATATATATTTCATTTAGTAATGCAGATATAACACCGTAACAAAATTGAGCTTGCTATGGATCATCTGGGTCCTATCGCGATGTGATTGACAAATCTATCTTCATCATAGTAAGCGAGTTCTTCTTAAATAACGTGACGCATGTTGCGTATCCAGTTTTAGTCAGTTGTGGTTTTCTTCAAGTTTCTCCTTTTCTTTGTACACTTCAAATATTCAACTGATTATTTTAAGATAAACTAATAGGAACTTCCAGAAGTAGCAAACCTAAAGTGACCCTATTCAAACGCTACCCATCGGTTTATCTCGAGGACATTTCCGCAGCATTTGCTGGAACTTCAAGTCACGCTATCTGAACCTCCTCTAAAACAAATTTCTAAATACGGGATGGCAGTCTATGTGTTCACATGAACTTCGCACTTTAAGAGGTCGTAGAGAAAAGTCAGAAACCACTGAATCATATGAATGACTTGGGTTGTTGAAAACAAAATACTTGATGTTGATCGATTGTCGCAAAGTTTCCCCTAAGGTATCATAATTTGTCCAGGTCTGTGAGCAGTGTCCAGTCCTGCTGCAACCATAATTGTGGGTTTTTATTTATATCTGTTTCTTCAATATTCTAAACCGAGCATTGCCTATGTTGACGCTTAAAAACATCTGGACAAATGATTCCATACGAAAATACACAACATCCTACAGATAGTTTCTCGATGAGGGATGCAGTCAGCTAGGCAACAAACTGTTAGAGGACCACAAGTTTTTAGGACTTTAGCTAAAAACAGTATGCTCGTTATGAAAAACTAACGAATGTTCGGCCCCAAAATGAAGTCAAAGATTATTGCGGCGATTTTTGCTGTGAAACTTTTCACGGCTGTTTCTTAAAGTGCATTCTATAAGTCCTGAAGAAAAACGAATTTCTGAAAGAAAAAATGCACTGGATTATTGACGCCTCACTGTCTAATGCGTTCCATCTTGCGCATGGCATGGACATCGACAAAAGAATATTACCTGGCTGGTTAAAGAGTGTACAGAAAATGAGGTTGAGGTAACCACCTCAGAACGACGTTCACTCCAGATACTCATTATTCGGTAAGAAAATAAATTGGCTGATCCTGATGATATTTTTAATGCAAATGAGTAGCCGCTGGAGTATGTGATTGCAACTTCGATGAGAAGTTAGTTTGAACATGTGACCAATCCTTCTTTCAACAGAAGGGCTTCGGTTTTCGGAAGCTTTCCTCGTAATCGTTCAGGTTACCATCATTTATCTCAGCTATGAAGGTTAGTTGGACTCCTTCAAAAACAGTTTTTGTGATAAAGAATAGCTGAACATTTAATCCGAATATCTCGTTATAAAGCTAGCCTTTTAAAAAATGTTTGGACCGATCATTTCATCCACATCCATAGTTGAAACTAAATCCCTTGGTCATCGTCTGTTGCCTACCGCTGTGATATTATGATGAGTGATCAAGTCAGAGACCCGATTATTTCTGCTATCAACGATATATTCCGACGAGGTTACGAACTTGACCGAAGCTCAGGCTAGGTGGAACGTGAACGGTATGTGTGAACGAACGCGTTATCACTGAGCAGCATCAGCTCGATGAGCGAGAAATGACAAGCAAAAATTCACCATGGAAAACATCATCTAAACGGACGAAATTGAGCAGAAGAGTGCTGGACGTTTAAATGAAAACCCGACTTCGCTGTGAAATGGAAATGTGGTTCAAAATCACGAGCGCATGACCTTCACGGAAACGTGAATTTTATAAAAAAGTTTTCATTTTAGTGGGAGATTTCTCGCTGCAGTATTGATCGAAACTCGTCTTACCCCATCGAGCGTCTCATTAATGTAGTCTCCAAGCTTCAGGGGCACTTGGACTGAACTTAACCTGTCACTATACAGCACAGATTTTCACATAAATATCAACTGTTACTCACTTTGAACAAAGCTCAGTGGAGTCTTTGTCTCGACGGAACGATCAATGGCATCCTTATGGAACCTTCAAGTAGTTCTTGTGGAAGCATTCAACGAAAGAACTGTTAAAAACTTCACACGACAACTCGTCACATCTGGTCTAAGTGAAAGAACTTGCCCCGTTGAAATCAAAGTGAAAATCCGATATTTTCACTAACTTGTACTCTCAAGAAACGGTCGCCAAAACGATTTAATCTCTGAAGTTATCTCCTCCGTTTCGGTGGATTCATTAAAAAGCTAGGTTCTTGCGTTTACTTACTCGGCAAAAAGTGTAACTCATGACTAGATGAAAATCAGAAATGACCTACAGAGTCTGTTTGAGATCAAGATGATCAGTGCTTTACCCCCAGATTACTGGACAATCAAAGCGCAAATTGCATGCAACGTCACACTAAGGTATGTTCCTCTCGTTAACATGAAGATTGCCCCAGGTGAGCCTGGAATGGATGTTACACAAATACTTGGAGTAACAAATTTAGAGTGATCCGTCTTTCGAAGAAATCTGTGTAATGATTTATATATGAAACTGCTGCTATTCAATGTTGTGACACATTGCAGTGTTTGGCAGAAAGGGCTGAGAAAAGTTGGTTTGTACTGAACCAAAAGTTGGGTTCATACTTGTCCTATTGCAGTCCGACTGTAACATACATTCTGCGAGAGGCAAAAAACGCAATTTGGCAGCCTAGATTGTGCAGCCTTTGATCATAGGGATGTAAAATGTAAGGGTGAACTCCGTCGTAAGGATGTCGGGGGGTATTTGTTCTTTATGCTTTAAATGATGAACATAGCTAAATCTGTCTGATTTTCTCATTTAACACAGTGCTTTAGGGAGTATGAAGAAAATGTGTGGAATTAGCTGTTGGTACTTCGTGCTTTGTTTATTTTGTTGACATTGAAAACATTTTGTAACCTATTGAGTGAAAGTTGCAAAACTCTAGTACTAGTACAGGATAGATGAAAGATGGGTTTCCCAGTCAGATGATCGATGCCCATTTGTTTGAAAGTGTTGGAATCGTGTGCTCTCATGTATGTTGCAAGCAGCTTTATATCTGGGTGAATTTACTGTATCTCTTTTAGGATCATCTTTCAAGTTGCTATAGTCAATTCCAGAACAAGGCGATGGAAGACTTGGCTAAAGGGTTCTCCCAAATTCCTCATAATATTGGATTTCTGAGTGACAGACTTTTACTGGTGAGTAGTAGGTGATTTTTGTTTTCATATAAACTGAACAGTAACCCCAACTGATCTCAGCTGTTGCATTTTCATAGACTTTTCAAGCGGCCGCTTTCGAAAAGACGCACTAGACGTTTGTCAATCACACTTTTTCGAGATTAAAATTGGAGTACTCCGAGAGAGGTCACAAAAATTAGAAAACAATTTCCACGACAGATACCTCAGCTGTGGGGAAATTCAATGTTCCGAAAAGATTTAGCGAAAATTTAGGAAGAACATGAGTAGCTGCTAAAATGATGACAGAATTATGAAAGATATCAACCCCTTGGCTGGCAGCGCGAGGTAAACTATCAAGGGCTCCATTGATACCATTGCACGTAAGCAAAATATTGCTGTGTGTGCATATGTCTGGAGAGACTGTAAACTTTGTTCGTCATCTTGTATGCGTTGGTTAGTTGAAGTGAAAACAAGCACTAAGTTAGGACAATTAATGTTCACAAATCTAAAAGACACACGGTTTGTACGCACGTTTGTAACATGAAAACAGGGCACACTCAAAGGGTAACATAATGGATTTGCCACTGTCATTTATAAAAGTTCCTTTATCAACCAACGATAACGGTCGGGCGTCAAATGATTTTTTTGTACAATGATCAGCATAATCGTCTGCAAACTGTTGGATGGTCGATAAAATCAGATCAAGTTAAGTCATAACGAAAGCAAGATTATCGCATAGTGTAACCAGAAATTTCAGCTTGATATGAACTCATACCTTGAACAAATGAAAGGTGAGTTACTTGGCGAAATTGGATTATATAACAATTATAGTTTACTGATGAGTATTCGGGGATTTGGTTAATTTCAAGTTGAACATCACCCACAATTGATCGCAGCTGTCGCATTCCCATAGACTTTCCAGTCGGCCCCTTTCGAAAAGAAGCACTAGACTCCAGTTTCGCTCTCATTAGAGCTCGTCATTACTCACAAGCAAAAGTGGATGAGCGTTCTCATATGATAATTCGATCGTGCTTAACGTGAGGTCAATGGCGCAGTGGTAAACACGGTTGCCTCATGAACTGAATGTCCGTGGTTCAAGTCCCGGCAGTGGCGATGATATGTACTACTGATGAGCTCTAATGAGAGCGAAACTCGAGTCTAGTGCTTCTTTTCGAAAGGGGCCGACTGGAAAGTCTATGGGAATGCGACAGCTGTGATCAATTGTGGGTGATGTTCAACTTGAAACAATTATAGTGTTAACAATAGTAACAAAGTATTTGAAGTGTCTAACGTATAGTCACAGTCAGCATCAGTTCAGGAAATTAACTGATTTAATTGGTCAATTAAATGAAGATTGACAACAATGGATTTGCAGAAAACTCGGATAAAGTAAGGGATAACAGAAGTATCCTAGACCCAGGCGTTCGCAATGGAACGTTTCTATGTGGATATAGTTGGATGTATAGGAACTGACTTCGAACGGTTGGATTTAAGTTGATGAGTTATATGAAATAAAGCACATGAAATAAATAGTTTGCTTACTTTGAAATACAAATGAAAAATGTTTTGAAGACCATTCAGAGAAACGTGGCAGATAACCATTTGAGGGGTACACACACACAGAAAGACAGAGTTTTACGTTATGCCGATACTTCAAGTATGCCACTGAGTGAAGAAAGTCGTGGTAGAGGTTCACCTTTACATAGGTGCGTTAAGAAATCGACTGCAAAATCACGATATAAATGACATTTTGGGTAACCTGTCTAATAAAACGGACAAAGAAAGTAGAAAAGGATATTTGATATTTAGAGCTATATCACCTGAATATAAGACCAGAAACTTACAATCATAGATTTGTAAGCATGCTACACGTAAAGAGAACAAGAACTGAAAAGATGTTGTTTGACCGAATTGTTGTCTGTGAAGTGAGTGCACTTAATGACGCAGGGCAGTGAAAGCCAATGACGCCTTAATTTCACTTACAGCTCGGTTATTTGTTTGCAATGTGTCTGCACCTTGATTCTGAATGCTTGAATATAGACGTAGCTATTTTTAGTAGTTAGGCCCCTTCCAATTTCCTCCTTTTTTCTTCTCTCTTCCTATATAGGTATTTTCCGACACCGTGGTAGTGTGAAAGTTATGCATCAGTGTGAACCACTGATGTATTGGTGTCCATGATGATGATGATGATGATGATAGGATGACATCTTGAAGACAGTGGTGATTAATGAGAAAGATTTCCCACTGAATTGAGTATGTTGCATATAGTCGGTAAAATAATCACCCGGTGCTTCGATGTTTGAGGAGTGAATCTCAGTTTCCTTCATAAATTGAAACAAGACCTCTATATCAATGCTAGCAAGTGTGTCGCTGTCATTTAATCAACTGAAAGATTTAGATATTCCATCAGATAATGACAGGTTGAAATGAATTAAACACTCGCGAACATCAAGGGTGAAAAGTGAGTTACGATGGGCTAGTTGGTCACAGCTCGTAGTATTCATTCGAGCGAGAATAAACTTTTCCAAACTGTCAGCAAAACAGACGGATGCGATGTCAAGTTAGTCTTAGACATCCCGTTACTTGGTATTCGTTTGATGCATATTGTCTTCCATCCGCTATTAGTTTTACGGTGTGTGGTTTACTACCCCAGAGATTCAGGTCGAAAATCTAACACTGGTCTTAATCTTTCTTTTATATCGTATCCACTACTCTCCAGGGATGGGTAAGTTCTTCACTGCAAACTGGGATAAATTTTGTACCACCGACTTCGGGTTTGTTCCCTCAGAAATAATTTGTAGCATCCTGTCCCGCATATCTGGCTTCCAATCAGAGACTCCAAATAAGGTCATTCAGATGAACATTAGACCTGGTTGTGGAACCATGACGCTGGTATGACGTGAAATGTGCGTATATTTTTTGCCTGGTGCAGCAATGGACGGTGGGAACCTCATTCCACACTGAACGTCATGAAACTGAGTCGCTACCGCATTGACGTCGCAACCCTGAGTGAGATAAAGCTTGCAAACCGAAATAATTTTTGGGAATCAGGCTGTGTTTACACCTCCCACCTGATTAGTTATCCGGCGTTTATTGCGTAAACTTTTCGAGTTCATTCATGTAAAAATCCAAACCAACTCCATCCCTTTCAGGCGTTTACTCCCGTATATTTTGTCGCTCCTGTTTCTGACCGCTAACTGAACCTCGACCTAGATGTCTTTGTTTTATCGCGTCACTTTAATAGGTGTGCAAATAGCCAGTTGTTTATTATTGCACTTTGCTTGAACAGTTTGTCTTCTACCTTTTTGGAGCTGAGCTTGTCCCCATCGTTTTTGAACCTCTTGACTACTCAGAAAACTCTGTTGGGTATGAATGTCATATTATGTGATTATCGTTCATCTTTAGGCTGCACGATGCCAAATTGAATTCCACTTCCCGAGGACATTCTGTGGATCGAAACTGGTGAGGTTGTCCACCGATTCACTTTGATTACTTGTTCAGCAATACCGTAACATTAGGATCCAATCTTGTTTTGATTAGTTGGAATCAGTGGATAATCTTTGCGCGTTGTTCAACGTCTTCATAGATTATCGTATACATCTACTTAATGACTGCTGATCGCATCAGTTTATTGTTGGTTGGCAAACTACACGACATCAACGCCTCAGTGATGTCCATGCACAAGTGACTTGGTCAGGATAAGTATACTGTTATAGTTCAACCTTATTCTAAAAGTCGATACAAAGGACCAGTTGTGTAATACACTCATCACCGCAGTTTACCTGATACTAGCTAGCAACCGACCGTTTCTTTCAGCTAATAATTTACTCGAAAGATTGAACACGATGCACCGGTGTGATTGGATGTTCTCGGACCTCATGGCATTGGCGTAGTCAATGAGATCGCTGACCATTTGTTGCACTTGTGCGTTACCCAAGAGATGACTACTACGAACACCCGTTTCTAGCTGAAACATGGATCACAGTTAACCACGACCTTTTATTTTCTTCAGCTTTGTTAGTTCACTGTGTGCTGAAGGTTTTGTAACCCGGAATCAAATCTTAGTCTTTCTTATCCTGTACAGATTATTTTAAAGCATTTTTGCGACAAATTTTGAGTGTATTTCTTTCTAGTTCAAAACAACTAACTGGGGTCTCCGTTTTGTCGCCTGGACATTAGTGTTTCACCCTCACGCTGGCCCATCACTTGGCTGGCCAGCACTGACCGATCAGACCACGTGCCTCTAGGTCTTATTCCTTTGGGTTTACAGTGAATACTAGGTATGTGAGTGGAACCATATGCGGTACACTGCAAGTCACTTGAGAGGACCTTAACGCGCGGGAGTTCTTTGGCTAGAGTGAACCTGCCAGTCTAACCCAAAAACCGGGTACTTTAGTTGTAAAAACGTTGATTTAAGCCGACGAATTTCTTCATAAACAATTGGAAGAAAGAGTTAGCAGCGGGAAAGGAAAGTACTCTAGGTGACAAAAAAGATTGTTTTATAGCTGTTGATGTTACTATCCAACATTCCGTCCGAATTAACAAGACATTTGACGGAAAAAGCTAATTCACTTAGTGGTAAGTGGGAGGGGAGTTTCGGTTAGTATGCACTCAACATCACCCACAAACTTCCTAGCCAACACCTTTCTAAGATCAGCCGTATGCTGGAGTTTCGTTCTTCTTGTGGGTCGGCACTGTTGAATACGACTATACCTTTATGAATCAACTGTGTTGGCCACCGCTCCATTAATCTCATATTAATCTCCAACGAAGTATCATATACCAGCGCTTCTCCGCAATTGCTTGTGGCGAGCTTTATTACAACCGATTCTCGAGTAGAAGTTTTTTCGAAGCGGCCTGACTGAAAGTCCGTGAGAATGCGAAAGGTGTGAGCAATCGTGGGTAGCGTTCATTTTATATTAACCAAACTCTTATGCTATCCAACAGCAACCAACTACCGCTCAAGTTAATGACTTCTGTGGTTTCAAACTGGGGAGAAGTTTTAATCGTAGGATCATCGACTGGAGTTAACAGGACAGTTACTATGTCTCCTCTCGAGGCGATCGGGCAAGTTGAGCATTATTGACAAGCGACTGTGGTTGAGCGTTCATATATGATGATTCAGTCATGCCTAATATGAGGTCAGCGGCATAGTGGCCAACACGGTTGCTTCATGAAGGCGTGACTGGTGTTCTAATCCTGGCTGTGGCAAGGATATGCACTACTGACGAGCTCTAACAAGAACGAATCTCGAAACGTATATCGACCCAGCTCATGCATTCAGAATCCTATGAGGTCATTTGAATGCAATATTCTTGCGGTTTGCTGAGGTGGTCGTGATCAATCAATTGAAGCCAGCCCTGCCTGTTCAGGAACAATTGTTCATTAACCTGACCCTGCCTTGAACTTAGTGGCTTTTATCAACCCACCGATCGATCATCTATCACATTTACTTTATTGTTTATTGTAAATAATCAACTCATGTTATTGGAAATTTGGTACTGGCCAAGCAGTACGAAATGCCCGCTTCTACCACCCTTTTTGACCAATCTATTCAGTTCGAACTTCCAAAAGCAACAAACTGCTGTGAATTTTGAAATACTAATCAATAATTGCTGAGTACTTTGGGGATCCCGGTGATTTGGATGCGAACTGTACTCACATATGCTGTGAGATTTCCACACCATGGTATAATTTTCAGTCAATGTAATCATCCAGTCCATTGTGAAAAGGGGTATCAAACCCTGGTACCACTTCATTTAAACCTCGCCAGTAGTATACAGCCCTTTTAATATCAGTATACTCCAGTCGATAAGAAACACTTCTCGAAGAGCACAAAACGATTTATTCGGTAGAAATGTTAATCTTGTGACATACGCTTACAGTATTTATGCATCCCCCATGTAATGATAAGGAAAATCACACGTCCAGCTATATTCAATTTAAAATAATCCTTACTACATAACACTACCGCCAAACTCACAGACCTAAAGGATAGAAAACGAACAACTCTTTGTATCCAGTATTTGTTACGTTGCAACAACGTGATTAGATCCACTTATTTGCCACTTTGCTTCACAATATTGTTGCTACTACTGCTAGTATTAATGGTAAAACCAGTTAATAGGCCAATACCAGGATAAGGCCAATGGATTTCGCTCATATGAACATTTTTATGGTAGAAAAACGACGTTTGTTCACAGAACCATGGCAAGTGTTGTAGCTTAACGTGGGTCATCACTGAGAAGAAATAATCATACATTCCAATTGTGATTTGGCATGGTTTGCTTTGATGTGGATTTCAGCAACTCAGGCTTAACACTTACTGTCCTCGCATAAGCCCACATCAACTTCATTCATCGATGTTAGACTAAAGGAAAACTCTCCTTACTCAAGTTAATTTTTTGGATTAGCTGCACAGGCCTCAAATTATGTTTCTATGTTAAGTATAAATCAGGTTTTGGCCTGTCACAAGATGTTGGAACATTGTTCATGAGCAGTTTTGCTTACTTTACAAAACTTCCCTAAGGTCAGTGTACAAACATACTGCATTTGTTCTCAAAACGTTCGCAACATTGTTTCTGCCAGAGACAGGATACACCCAGTTCATTCTTACAAAAATGCTTCCAACCGATTTTGGGCGTCTGCTTCATCAGAGGAGATATATGACTGAAAAAAATGCATACTTTGAAACACTTAATGAATCGGAATGTATCTCTTTCCGTTTTTTTTACTGCACCTTTCACAAACCAAATTTCTCGTGTTAAAAGATAACAAACGTTGTCGAAATGATGTAGTGTGCTTCGACTAACTTGTATACAAATATTGGATTAGCTGTCGACTATTGGAAAATTCTGACAGCTCTTATTATGGCATAAGACTCTCTTTATCTCAAAACAGCTAATGATTAATTAGCGAATACTTGGTTCTTGTAAATGCACCTAGTTATCATGAAGATTTTGTTACATTCGTTTGTATTCACTTTCTTGTCTAACATTTTTGGTTTCTCTCATGCAGAAGTGGATTAAACTTGTATCTCCCACAGGTGTATATCCAAATGTTTGACAGTTTAATCTCAAGGTTCCACCGGGACCTATCACAGAATGCTATTTACAAAGGATCGTGTATATGAATAATTCCCAAGGGAAGTGAACAGTTTGTACTGTCTTAGTTGTAGACGCTTTACATACCAGAGTGTCCGGTTTGAGTGCAGTTAGATAGCCTTGAGTGTTCATTGAGAGTTATCGAACAACACTTACATATGATGGTACTCAGGAGAGTTTTCATCAAGTGTGTGTCGAAAAGAAGTACCAAAATCGAGTTTCTCTTCAAGTAGACCTCAACATCAATGTAAATCTTTTCCAAAATCAAGATTTGAACTATTAGCTTGATTATTTTTCAAAACTGCCTGACCAATCTGATGTGGAACAACCCACTAGCAGAAGTTTTTAGCCGTAACGAAGATTTTATGAGTATCAGACAAACGAGTTTGAAATATAAAACTATAGTTAGATTGAAAAACAACGCTGACAGTGTTCATTATCTTTACTTTCCACGGATGATGTACGAGGAATGTTTGTATATTAATAGATTGGAATTGTATCCGGTTCATATAAAAGTGAACGTTACAAGTTTAGCTCCTTTTTCAAGTTTGGATTGGGGATTTCGATGAAAATACTTAAAATGAGTATAGATATTCTCAGCTCCATCCTTATATCTACGGGTATAAGCAACACTTTTGCTCTAAGAAGACCACTGATTGAACCGACAAAACAGGTTGTCTTTCCTCGGGTGGAACATTTTAGGCGATCATACATTAACAGTACGTAAGATTTTAATGGGAGGTACATTTTTGGAGTTCAGATAACTGTTTACCTGGCCCGTTCTACAACGCACCTCAATTTGTGGGTACCATGCAACTGATGCTGCTTCCTATGCATTGCTTCCAAGGAGTTCATTATTTGTTGATGACAAACAGGCACCGTTTTTCTACGTACTGTCTCACCTCCGCTTTAGTGACAGACCGGTTCGTCTGAACATAATCAAGTAGCCCTTTTTCCTGGTCTGACGATTATGAATGATTCGTTGAACAAGAACTACGGACCGGATGCAATGTAGTCACTGTACAACGCAACTATTGGCTTCATATATGCTAAGAAAGTGGAGATACATGCCTTGTTGTTTGAGGTGTAACAGAGCGACAAATGGGGCATTTGTTTATGTAAAACTGACGTGATAGTGATCTTGACGTCATAGGATGACATAGGCTCCTTTCAGGATGAATAGGTCACTTGATTCGCGTAGATTTGATTGCGGATCATGAGAAAAAACTTTGATTATAAACACCGCAATCTATCTGGGTGGAACTGAAACACTATAAGACTAGACATCTGGCTCGACGGTAGTCTCACTAGGTATCTATATTTCGACAGAAGTTCCACCGGAATGGTCGGTACTGGTCCCTCTATTAAGTTGGACACTATTGGGGAATACCTTGAATAACGCGACGAAGAATTAGAAAGAATTTTGAGCGGCACAACGAAACTTCAATGTATTGGAAGACTAGTAACTTTTTTACAGAAAAGCAATCGTTTTTACCGTTCCGGTTGTCGTTAGGTTACTATCATGTCGATTCTAATTTCGCAGTTTGACCCTGTTTCAACTTGAGTTACCATTCATCTTTGTTTAAATCCAACGCATACTTGAACAACGTGTCTTAATCATCGCTCTTTTTACATACAAATCCGATGTCATGGCCGATCACTTTTCTCCTGCTAACTGTTTACACCAATGGTTAAATTGATCAGGGTGGTTTCCAGTGCCTAGCTCACTCAAATTGGAAGCACATGTTTCATAATGCTAAACCAAGTAAGTGACCACCACCAATTATACTGGACTGACAGACTTAGACAAGTCATGGAGAAGAGGGGGACTCGCCCCATATATGAACAGTTTGTAATTTTGTATATTTGAGGTCACTTTTCGGCATCTGTTCCATTGTCCTGTGAGCCAACTGCATCTATCACCACTCTAACGGGCTGGACACCATATTCTCAATATCGTATATGGTTGGATAAAGGATGAATAGAGTTGAAAACATGAATCTGTCTTAAACGACGATACAAAGCTTTATTTCTTGAGTAGATCACTTTGAAATATCTGTTCATTCTAGACCAGCAACATTAATGACAAGCATTCTTGCAGCTGATCCTTGTAGTTCAAATCCGTGGTGATGTGATACAGATAGATCAATACACGCCTTGCACCTGACCACTCATCACCTCTTGCATGGACTGAGTGAACACCCCCTTACACTAAAGAAATTTCTAGGCCCTACCGTAATGAAGTCCGATGTAATAATTAGTGTTTCACCATCCGATTTACAGTTACATTTTTGCCTTTGACGCTATAATGGCAGGTGCATTGGAATCATGTCACCTCGAGTTTAGGAATGCGTAGATGATTGGGGCGATATCCAGCGTTGGCCACATAATTGAGTAGCACTAAGTAATAAACAGTACAAACGGTAATCACTTGTTCAAGTAATTCTGGGCTAATTGACATTCACACGACTTTTGTAGAAAAGTTCGGCTAGTTCATGATGACAGCACTTCTCCTGCAAATTCCGAGCTTTAGGCTGTTCTGTTGCCCCTCACTGTGTATGGACTTTGCTCAACTGTTCCGAGCAAGTCCAGGCTATCCATTTATGTAATTGAAATTCCTATATATGTAAGTAAAACAGATGCAGTTCAGACTGGACTTAAGCAGGTAAGCTAATGGCCATATAGTGCATAATCTTCGTTTGAAATGATTTCGCTACATTCTAATGGCGATATACTGAAGAAATGCAAAATACACAGTAAATATAACTTTGTCACTTACGAAACGTATCTTCAACAAATAAAGAGTACTCCAAAGTAGTGTCAATCAAATAAATAATACCTTTCGAACACAACACTGGCATTGCCAATTTAACATTGTATCTTTTGCAAAGTTTGTTAAACATACTGGTCGACGTGTAAAAATTATTCAGAATGCAAAAGAATTGGTAAAATTGTGGTTTGTTTCAGGCAAGTGGTGTAATCCAAAATTTGCCAGTATTTCATATATATTGCCGTTGATACGTGTAGGTGAGTAGCTTTACGAACACTGTGAGCTAAAAACTAGAAGTTTCTCCTCAAGAGGCAAAGTCTATTGTACAGTTCCTTCTGTGCATTTCAGGTTGACCTATGGTAAGTTTTGTACAACTTGCGTGGTCATCATTAATTGAGTGACGTAATGATTTGATCGCCACACATGCAGTTTGATACACGATTTCCTATAAACACTAAAATAATAGTAGCCAGGTAAATATTATGACACTTGTAAAGTAAGTCTTAACTGGTACTTACTAGATGGGAATTCTGTGCATTGGCTGAAACATTTGAGTGGATGGATCAATACTGCTACAGAATTCAGTCGGTTGTATGATGTTGGCTGCCTCAGCCTAATTGTTATCAATTTGAGTTATCAAAAACTACACATTTGCTCATTTGGAAATAAGGAGACACATCAACTACTAGCACTAATACATTGTAACTGGGATTTTTCAGTCGATGATCCAAATGTCAAATTATCATCATCATGATAACAGCCATGAACCTGACCAAAAGGTACTGTGGCTTGGGCCGCCGTTCACCTCAACAGTGACGTGGAATATCTTAGAATAAAACGTTACTAAGAAGGCTGAAAATTATTGAGAGAAGACTAACAGGAAGAAGCGGAAATGGTATGGATACAGGTCCGCCATTGACTGCGACACCTCACCATCTCGGATAACGTCTCTAACCAACAGTTTGAGTGATCACGAGGACCCCATCCAGGCAGGCGACACCTACTCACTTTGCTCAATGAAGCAGTCAAGGTCTTCATATTTTGTGACCACGTTGTTGCCTGACCACCACGTGGTTTGACCCAACTGTTGGTGGCCTCAGCATATAATGCCCAGTATGGTAAACGATTAGATGACATACGGAGTACGTGACCCAACCATCGCAAGCTGTGTACCGTGATTAATTGACCAATTGATCGCGCATCCCGAGCATTGTGTTCATCTCCCAGTCAGGATGGAGAAGTTAGTTACGGGTGAAATTTAACATGATCAGCGTTACAATGTGGTATCTCATTCAACATCGCTTGGCTGGAAGTGCCTTTAGTAGTTAAATATTTTTATCAGCCACGACTAATGTACAATTCAAAAACCCAAAACGAAGATAAACTAATTTAGGGATTTAGATTTCACGAATTAGCTTCATAGACGGATTAGGGGTTTTGGAAATTGTAAACAACCTAATTTAAAAAAACTTGTGAAGAATGATCATTTAACCAGCACGATCGTATTTCACATTTGTCATGTGACCTTTTTAAAATTTGCACCCTAAAGGAGCAATCTTCGTTAAACACAGTATTACTTAACTGAAAAATTGCTCAGTTTTGTTCGCATTCAAGTCGACTTTTCAACCAGTTGGTTTCAAAAAGTATCGGTTGATTCAGGGTTTGTTCTTGTTACACCTCATCAATAATAATTTTTACATACTGTCAACTGTAAAGTACTATGGGTATTTTAGTCCTGGGTTACTTACTTCTAATCTTTTATAACCTGTTTTTATGGCTCGCCGTCGCAGATATTCAGTCCGTAGTCGTCTGTTTTAGCAAGTTTCCTTCATTTTGACTTGGATTATATGATAATGAGAATTCCGCGTTTGACATTGAACAGAATCCACACTGAAATCCAATCAAAGTTTTGTTATCATTGTGCATGTTCTGATAGGTCTGTCCAGTGCAACTACAATTTTACGCACGACGGTTAGAACATATAGATACCACCGCGTTGAATTCGGTGCGGGTTCTTCGGTCACTCAGTGGGAGTAATAACTCTATACTGCCCTTTCATCGGAGCCTTTGTTAAATTCCCCTGGTGATTTAGGATAACCCACTCAGTAGCACATTATCAACCGTCGGATGGTCAGGTTAATGAAGCTGTCTCTCACACACGAGAAAACCTTAAAAAAGCAGTTGAATTGATTGGAATTCATAATGTTCTATTTTAAAACAATCATATTAAATGTGCAATGTTACTTTGAGTGTGAATTAACCGGATACCCAGATTACCCAGTAGTAAGGCGTTCGAAATGGAGGAACGAAAATGACCTTGCAAAACGGTCATCAGTCATCCGGAAATGAACAGTTTAGGTCTGGATAAAAATGGGAAGCTTACCAACAACTAACAAACAGGAAACGTTTAGTAATTACTAGGTAACAGTCCTGAAGAAAAGCAAAACCGATACATTCTCTGAGTTCGGTCATTATATAAAATTTATCATAATCGTCCATTGTACACCGCAAAATCAGTCCAAATTTGGGTTCGAATTTTTACGGGCAAAGCAAATCTGCTTCAACTAGTTCGCCATTCGACATCTGACCAAAAGTAAGATAAAATAAATGTCCAAACCTTAACAAATTCGAGTCCTTCGACTGAATACTGCAGTCGCTGCTGACTAAATATTTTCTATGGCCAAAACTTAAACTTCAGTGAGCACAGTACGGTGGTTGTATGTCATATGCAGTGGTCATGGAGAAGGATGATATTAGGAAATACAAAATTATGGGATAACATCTTATGAAATTTCTGTTCGAAGATTGGTACTCAAAGCGATTGGGCTAATGCAAAATAAAGTGGCTGGCACCGTTCGAATTGCAACAAGTTATATTGGTTGTAAAACAATGTGAAACACTGGTTTCTGTATGACAATTTCGTAAAAATTGTAACGAAGGACCATACTATGACATGATAAGTTTTAATTGATTGTCATCAGTCGCAAACAAAAAGCATAGTACACGCAGCAGAATGTAGGAACAAACAGTGTCTGAACACAGCAAGGACTACATCAGTTATTTTTTTACGGGTTGGACCGCAACACCGCGAAAAGGCTGCCCAGTCTCTTTTATGCCCAATGAAAACGTAGATGATCCTACATGTGCTAAAGGTTCAACTTGTTCGAAGTAACTGAATAAGTCGAACTGATGACTAGTTGTCATCAGACATTTAACAGTCGATGGTTCGGGGTTGCAAACAGCAGGTTAACTGGTTTGAGATTGTTGTCGTTCCAGCTGTCATTCATTTTTCACCGTGTTTTGACTACTCATTGAGAAAATTAGCACTCCGTTCTGTCTGGTCATTATCGCTGCAAGCACAACTGAGTGTGCACATAAAGTGAAGATTAGAATACTTGGACGAACTACTTTGGCAATCATGCAAACCTAAGATCTCGGTTCAGACTAGTTGCACTCATGTGATAGTATAACTGAGAGTCGGGGCATACATTAGTTTTACTGGATATCGTTCGCCAATTGATTCCCCTTGAGTTCCACAGACAGGAATACATTTTTTTCTCTGAGCCGTTTGAATTGGCTGGCTGAACCTGCTGATCCTCTTTTGAGCCCCCGTACAGGTCACGGGATGGCCGTTTGCTAGTGGTAAATTAACGGCGATCGGTTAATCTGCTTACAGTCTGTCACAGTTAAAAATAGGTCAGGTTCTATGAAAAACACGGGTGATCGGACGTTATGCGTAACAGTCGAATAAAACGGAAGAGTTCGAGTGGGGAAGTTGGCTGTCACATTCTCTCTTACCTTGGGCTAAAATCAATTAATTTGACATTTACAACTTACCTTGGCATAAGTCTCTATTTAACCTCGGCTAGACTGTCAAGCATTCCAACTGTCCTTTGGGGACTCATTTTTATTGGACGCAGACAGCCGTACAAATAAATATTGTCAGCGTTCCTGAACAGCCGTAAATCACAGTGACATACAAAACGACATGGATTTCTTATATAATTTGAAGTTATGTTCATTGGGTGAGTGTTGTGCTGCATACCAGCTGATGCATGTGACACCAAGATCGTCAGCTTGGATTGTTGGTAAGATCGGTTGTAGACAACTGATGGGTCTGTTTCGACTAGTGTACTTTTACTACCTCGGTCATTCCACATTGACAACAAGGGGTTAACTGTTTTTAAAGCGGTTACCCTCGTCGATAGAATCTCGAGTACTGACAGTTAGTCATTTGAATATAAGTTTACTTTTTATTAAAAATCTCATTTTCGAAATATACGCTTACTATCTTCATCGGATGCGTCCATCAACATCGGATCTAACTTTCCAATAACCCTGTACCGGAGTTTTTCTATTATTGTGATGTTCATTCTCATTTTCTGAGTCGAAAACAAATACCAGTGAACTCGAGAATCGCGGTGTTTATTCGCACCTACTAAGCAACAGAACATAATAGATTGTGTTTTTGACAGGTTGGAATATGTCGATTCCCAGAGTAAATTGTATTCCAGAGTACTCAGTCTACGTTCAACAAAATTTGTTCCCGCCTTAAATGCCTCGTAAACAACATGGCACTCAGTCAATTAGATAATCCCATCAATTGGTTTGTTTCAAAGCCGGGAGATTATAAATTATGTTTGCGAATCATGCGAGAGGCCGATTTGTCTGCTTGTTCGAGGAGGGTTGGTTGTTTGCATATATATATATATATGTACATACAAGCAAACACAGGTGCAAGCATGCAAACATGGTTCACTTGAAAACGAATAACATAGGTCTAGAGCATTCCAATAGTTTTGTGACAGATGGACAATTTATTTTTCATGCTTCATCTCAAACACGCTTACATCGAGTTTCGAGTAGACCGAGTCCCATATACGCATTACTTTTGGTTGTCCTCTTAACCACTCGGTATCGCCACATCTATCTTTGGTGTAGGAGAACGGTCTGTGAAATCCCCGGTAAAGTTTAAAACGACTGACACGGGTTTACATACTGACTCAATAGATAGCATTTAGTGGACGTTCAAACTAGGATTGTAACGATGATCGATCGGACAGGTCTGTATATAATCATCTTTTCTCTAGTACACAGTCTATTTTATACGTGAATCACTACTCCAGTACAGATTGTAGTCATATCCGGATCATCTAACTCCGTATAACAATCAACGTATAAGTCTGACCGTTTATCCTTCAGTAGGGGAATACTCAGATGAAGGTCAGTGGTTGACCACTCCGCAGTGAGTAGGATAGGCATAGTTCATCTCAGTTTTTCTGCTTTCTCTGCCGAAGATTGTTAGAACATCAGGTGAAAATACTACTAATAGTGCGCCTAATGTAACTCGGCTTCATCCTTGTTTAGATACGTCAGGTGACTACATGCGTTGTCTTTGACCCATCAAATAGACCCCACAAGTCCAGTAAGAAATGAAACATTACCTTCTATCTCTTGTGTTATCTCTGAAAGTATCCACAGTTGCTGTGATCTCTGCAGAAGCAGAACGAACATAAACTTATATCTTAACCGAACCATCACACCAAGGGGATAATCAGTTCAGTGATGCAATCGAACGGATAAATAAAGTGAGAATGAGAGAGAAAGAGATATAGATTGGTCAGATTTCGTGGAAGTCTGAGCCTATCCAACCATTAGGTCACCATTTAAAGTTGGCTCTTCGTTTAGTTTTTACTAAACAACGTTAACTGTGAGTTTCTCACATACATGGACTCTGTGTTAACTACCTACTGGTGGTCAACCATGTGGGCGAAAAACCTTCCCCTTGAAGCAGACCGATTTGACTTTCAGAATTCAGTAGTGCTTGTGTTGCTTGTATGTTTACTGTACTTAAAAAGGTTACGTGAGTTTGATAAAATCATGTAATATGGTGAAATCACGCCACCGTGTGTTAGTACAATGAATAAATAAGTCCGATTTGTTAGAATCATTGAGAGTTTACAGGTTGGAGGAATGCTACATCATTTCTGAAAAATCCAGCTTGGTACTCTGAGGTAGTATACGGGTATGTAGTAAAAACAGAAGAAATCACTTATCCCTTTGCTATTTACAGAAATAGCAATCACGGATCATGAAATGTAGCAAGGATAGATAAAGTCAGAATATAGAGCGAGAAACTAGAATAGAAAGGGGCAGTCATACACCACAGCAGATTCTGACCTGTTGGCAACGGCATTAGAGATTGTATAGAAATTTTTGGCCAGGTTACATACATAATCGGAATAGCATTAGGAAAGTATTCGTCACACACTTATTTAGGACATTCTACCGATGAAAATATCATTACGGATTTAGGCTGAATGATTCGGATCGGATGTACTTCGATAGTGAAAAATGGCATATTAAATTTAGACTGCTCAGTTGGTGTTGCATCTTTGATGGACGATCTAAGAGACACTGTTTTAGAAAAGGTGAAGGTAGATGCAAAACTCTCTAGATAAAAATAAAGCTATTTCTGCTATGTCGATAGTAGATAAAGAGGTGACCCAGATGAAACAACATTTTCGAATAGGGAATTGAATGAAGTATCAACGCAAGTTACGCAACACTATGTTATATTTTCTTAGCCAGCTGAATACCATTCTTAAGGTATAAAGAACAAGATAGTTTAGAATAAGTGCATACCAGTATGTTAGCCAGCAACTGAAACGTCTCCGGAAATCGGGTAAACATCCAAAATGTTGGATTTTTATCATCGTCCATGGCAGTGTATGACATTATTTAGGAACAAGGATTTTCGGTCTCGCTTGCATATAACTGTAACTTGCTACTTGTTCCGTTCACGATACTGAACAAAAGACGAGCGACGACAACAAATCTCTGTGTATCTTGAAATGTTAAACAGAGGTGACTGTGTTGTAGGTCAGCAACACATTTAGGATAAGTCCTCTCGACTGACAATAGCATCAGGCGAGTTAGAAGTGTGTTGGGCTTGGAATAAATACTGGAAATAGTTATGAACTTAAGATAAAACCTTGTGAGCGCTCGATTTGTTACAGAGCGCCAGTCAGTTAGGTTATCACTAGTTTTCTCCGTTTTACACTATCCAAAAGGACAATAAAAGCTTATATGCTTTGTATATAAGGTAAGATTACTGAAAATGACTAAAGTGAGACCGGAAGACCTCAAACATGGACTAAGAAACGATAGATCTGGGTTAAAATGCTAGATTATAACAAAAATATTTACAGTTTGATAGACAAATATGACCCAACCACTTTTGTTTATTGAAGACAGAAATTATTCATTTGGCCTCCATTCCAAACGACTGTCTAATCAATCCAAACTTGGGTACGGATGTGAAAGCGAATATCATCGATTAGAAATAACGTTCCACGTTTTACTGTTTCGTCATAATCCGTAAAAACTGAATTGTCCAAAATGATGAAAAAGCTGAGCACACTCTGATAAACTGGAGTCGAGAAATCAATTCAAATTACATATCTCGTTGTCTATTTCTTCTTTTTTCGTACAACGATTTCTTTTTTATTAAGAACAATGCTTACTTCGCAGTTGCTTATCATGAACTAGGTATGCGACTTAATTAGGATGGTGCACACCCAAATTACGAGCACTACGCATATTACTTAAAGCACGGATAAACCTGTGCTTCGTAAGTTGAGTTCGTATCAGAGTTGCATGGTGGGACAGTTGAGTAGAGGGTATAGCGATTAATCTTTTATATCGTTTTATTTTCAGAAGGACGTTGAACATGATATAACTACTAACTTTTATTAGCTGGGTAGAAGCCTCCAGGCTATGATTTTTCTCTCATTCTTGGACATGTTTAGCTAAACCTGACTGCACATAAGCAGAGGTAATCAGATAAAAATGAATCAAGTTGCGTTGCCCAGTCCAACTTCCGAATGGGAGAGCTGGCTCTTTCTGTGTACACCAAATGTAAAATTATACCTCTAGTAGAAAGGGTATCAGAATATTGATGACGCATTAATGAGAAATCCTTTGGGACGTATTTAATCTGGCAATTTCGTGACGCAACAAAACATTTGGCTTCGTAGAACAACTTAATTTTTTTATATTTGGTTGATACATTGGTACCAGTACTGATAAAAAACGTCAGACCGAAAATATTTTCAGAATGTTAACTGGACTACTTGGCGACACTAAGTTGAAGTTGGAATACGAATGTAATGACTTCTTTACTTTCGTTTATCCACATTACCCGAGGACTGAAGATTCAGGTAACGCTTCATTTCTCGCGAGAACACCTGGAATGGTTAACAGTAGTTTAATAGTCATGTGCCAATATATGATAAAGAAGGTCTCAGCAAACGTTTGTTCAGTAAAGCCGAAAGGTTTGCATTCAAAACGTGATTCAGACAGAGCTGGAGAGGAGCCATTAGTTTTTGGAAAGGAGATACTTGCCATCATTGATCCCTAAGTTTTCCGAACAAAAGCTTTCCGAATAAACAACGACTATGATGTCAAAAGTGCAAGTTATTTTATACTTTGTATGCAAAGTTGATGAAATCAGTGCGCTGCCATGGTGAAGGATAAAAGCTACTGTATTACAGACATACAGTGCTCCAGGGGTCATGGTAATATACACTATAAGTTGGGCAATTATTCCGTCTTTAAAACTTTAAATTCTTTTATTGACCACATCCTACGCTATTTTCCGATTTTAATGTAATTTCCGGATCGACTATGCTGGCATGACTTGGCGATAGTCGAAATCATCGATCTCGAAACACACCGTAAAATGGACGAGGGAACAAGTTACGCAGGTGCAAGCCGGTGCAGGCACTACGTCCAACGCAAGAACCTCCAGAAGGACTGGTTGCTCGTGATGACCTGGACAGTCATCACGGGTCAAATCTATGTGAACATTTACAGTTGTGTGCGCAGCTGATAAGCGCCGCTGAATGAGACTTTATAAAACGGTTACAGTAGACTATGGATTTTCAGGAAGATACATCTGCTAGTTTAACTCTTCTACCATGACGGCTGTAATGAACGACTACTGAATAACACAGCTGTATGTTTTATGTTTAGTTTCACACGTGGTAATATGCAACGAAGTTTAGTCGACCGTAAGTTATATGCAGTGGCTTCAGGACCTCCGAAAGAAGTCAAGAGTTTGTCGTTTCAGGTGTTCATCAAGGCTTGCCAACACACTCGCCTTCAACCAGTTAGGGATAACAGACTACCGTTCCCTTCTCAGATGTTCCTCATTAAAGATATATTGTTCAAACTCAGTCTTTTGGCGTTGGGTGGAGTTCATTTGCATCTGAAAATGACGTTTTAACATGAGGGTGAATAAGGGGTCACTACTCAAGACAATCCGATGCTCAGCGATCAACTGAGTGGAATGAACTGACAGAGTTATTTCTGCAGTAGACAGCTGCAGATGCACTTGGTGTCATGGGAAAAACTGAAGTAATATGCAGTGTTTTTAGCCGGTAACTATTAACGCCGAACTGACCAGGTGTTCGTGTATTCAACACTCACTGCATAGTGGTGGTTATCAAAGAAATTAAATTGACCTGAGCATCACCTTGTTATGTTTCTATCTGATTTCCCACGAAATTTCAAAACCTCTGTTGCTTTAGTAACATCTTCAGTACTTACTAATGAGTAGTCGGGGCTTTGGTTAATTTCAAGTTGAACATCAACCACAATTGATCGCAGCTGTCGCATTCCCATAGACTTTCCAGTCGGCCCCTTTCGAAAACAAGCACTAGACTCGAGCTTCGCTCTCATTAGAGCTCGTCAGTAGTGCATATCATCGCCACTGCCGGGACTTGAACCACGGACACGCTGTTCATGAGGCAACCGTATTTACCACTAAGCCATTGACCTCACGTTAGGCACGACCGAATCGTTATGGGTGATGTTCAACTTGAAATCAACCAACTCCCCGACTACTCATTAGTAATCTAAAATATCGCCTAGCAGGTTTAATGAGATCGGAGATCTCGACCTGTCTGAGAAGTCCTAATCGCGGAGTTATTGATTGGAGTTAACAGACAGTAACTGTGTCTCCATTTCGAGACAATCGGGCAACCTGATCAGTACTCACAAGCGAAAGTGGCCGAGTGTTCACATATGATAATTCGGTGGTGCCTAACGTGAGGTCAATCTTCAGTACTGTTGGATCAGTACCAATTCTGTTTCGAATCTACTGAACCCTCTGACTGAATAGTAGTGGATTTCACCTTGGGTAGATAGCCTTTACAGAAAAAAAATATACGAAAAATAGAAACAAGTAACTGCTAATAATGTGCATGCCTAGTTTATGCTCCTTGATTACGTAATGGACAAATAAAATGTGCTCTCGTTATTTTCTATCAGCATTTCGACTAAATGACTGAAATGTAATTAATAGAAAAGTAAACTCCCTCAAATTAGCTCAGAATTAGCTGCCAATTTAGTTGCCGTGTGATACGCTTAGTCAGTCCTCTACATTTGGTAAAACTGTAAGCCCAGAAAGTTTTCTGCCGGTTTAACACCAGAACCGAAGTTCACTCGATCGGTGACCTGAATCCTAACTAAAATTAGTCGGACCGTCATCATATACGATGTAGGAATTGGGATTGTTCTCTTGTTGTGCTGTACTAAAGAACCTGGATGGGCAAATGTTTCATCGTCCGTGCACACCAGTTGGCACAGTAGTTACTATCTAGTTTGGCCAGTGGGCTCACTTTAGTTGTCTAACCCAAATCTTACACGATTTGGAGATGTATATTATTAGTGAATGCTGAAGCCCACATCACCGTTCAAATGTTCCCTACTGTAATAGCTCTGAGCATCATATCCATTTAAAGAAAATCTGTTTCTGTCATTGAAACAAACAGATTGTCATTGAAAAACATGAATTGTAGTCATACGGCATTTGCTGCCGATTCAGCAAAGTGGCTTCTTTCATTTGCATATGCATAATTCTATGGTTTCGTTCAGCAATCCATACACATTTATCGAGTGCACATTGTGTTCAATAGCACATATTAGCTCTGAAATACTATTTGTTGTAGTGATAGCCATTCATAAAACTCTTCATTTGATTATTTTGAGAACTTGGTAATCCATCGCCTTACTTTGCTTACGCCATGTTCCTTGGTGTTCGCTAAATTATCTATAAGCATCTCTAGACTCAAGTAACCGTTGACAAATCTTTGTTAGTTCAATGATCACTGACGATGGACTAAAATGGTCTTTTTCTACATCGCGGGGAAAATACAAATGCTGAACGAAGTGCTGTTCACGTCGGTTTAGGTTGTGTGACAATGGGTTCAACTCAGATTACCAGCTAAAGCCTAGCAACTAAAAGGTTTTCTAGGTAATTACGTATTTCGTTCCCCGTAACACATGATATCGAACGACTAGCTGACGTTTTGTCAGTATGTCTGACTGGAAGCGCCATGGCAACCCAACTGGAAGCTGTGTTCCATTTTTTAACGCATAATTCACTTTACGTTAATGTTTTTTTTACAAAATGCAACCCATTTCTTTCTGACATGCTTTGTCCATTTGTAGCGACGATAAACTGCTAGATTTTGTCGTGGTTACATAGTATGTCTCTGAGTCTCGATTGTCAGTGCACATTGGTCTCGGATGTAAATCTGCTTAGCTCTGATCAATGTCTGTCATGGTACTGGCTCAGAATTGAGATCAATATAAGATTTATTCCAACTAGAATTTGCGCATCACATGCCGTATTCATGGAAATGACAATAAATGACGTTAAAAGGGAGGGAATTAACACATCACAAATCAATATTAGGGCAAGTGCAGGATCGTCTTTGTGTTTAATTCGAGGTCATGCGGGAACTATTAATACGTTATCTTGGAATGTGATGTCGTTCAAACAATTTACGTGTTGTAATTATTTTCATTTTAACCAACTCATAACGATATACCGTCTTGTTTAAAATGAAAATATTAGCCTCCCAAGCTTGCGAACATCCTTTGTCACTACACGTTTGAGAAGTACGTGGACACGCGTATTGTTTGATTGATTGGTGTCTCTTATTGTTGGTGGACGCAAGTACACATCTAAACACGTAGAATAACTCTAAGTGATTAATTGCTTCGCTCTGTCTGGGTCATGTTTTTTTAATCATATACGAATGCCTAATAGTTGCTAGCAGAGAATTCTTTTGTACTGCGCAACCATACATTTGATCTGCTGACCTACTGGCTAATCTCATTAGTAGTATCAACCGTGATGCAAACAAGGTAATAGTCTCTAAATGGACTTGACGTTCCTTCAACTTGGAAACATGTGTGACATGAATATACGAAACACGCATGAAATAAAACGATATCATTTACAGATGACCATAGCACTAGCACCCTCATAAACTTTTCGAGACTCGTGCTTGATAAAGCTCGTGTGGCATTTCCTTGTCAGGATGTGTATTCACACTTGAACCGTTTTGTCATAAGACGATGACGTTGACCATTAAGCCATGGACGTCACATTCGACCGGACCGTAATTTCACGTGGAAGATCTGAGCCACATTGATTTATGGGCAGTGTTCACGTTGTTTCATCGCCTTGAGAAAACCCTGTGAATTTTCTGTTAACCTCACTCAGTAGCTCCACCAGTAAGACTTCATAACAACTTGAAGTCACATAAAACACTAAGTTAGCGGAACGGTGTTTTGGGTATTGATTGGCAGTCGGTGGTTCGGGTGAAGTAAAGTAAACCTTGCTCACTACTACACAAACCTCTCACATTCCAGTGGACAGTTTCGGCAAAAAGAGCACAATACCCTTTACGGATGTGACTTCCCGCTAATAGCTTGGATTTTGTCGTGGTTAAGCCTAAATTATTAAGCTAATGACGCCGGGCGTATCAATACTGTTTTGTCATCAAATATTCTGAGGTAGCAGCCTGACTAAAGTATGAATAGATTGGTTTATCCGCTTTACTTTCGTCACACTTTGTGTCCACAACTTGATCGAACGTCATTACCTTGTTTTTGAACGGTGGTCCTGACAGCATCAAACATGTGGCACCAGTATAATGTCAAACAACTTTAACGGTCCAATCATTTGAATAGAATACTGCTGCAAGAAATCTATCTTATATAATACAGTACACTTTTGAGTGGAATGTCGCCGTGCTATCTTTCTGTGTCCTGCAAGACATAGACCATTAAGAGTACGTGCACACGTGGATGCCCATAATGACAGGTTTTATATTGATTACAATCTCTTCGTCAACCGCCGTATAACCTAATCCTGTCTTGTGCATTCCACCACTAGTACGTCATATAATCATGTTTTATAATAAAGCCTATCTTACTGTTGAAATCATATACTATTTGAAGTAACATACAAAGTTAGGAACTTAAACTACCAACTACAGTAGGTTATCAACCTGCTGGATACTCTTTCTGCACTCTACCGATACAGTCAATTGTCCCGGCTCATCCATTCAACACTGCGTGAGGCTATCAGTAGAACATTGTCCTATTCGAAAGGGTTACTTGGCAATTCTGACAATGTTACTTCAAGGTACTCATACGAAATTCTTCATTGTCTGCTGTTACTGACGATGCAGAGGATAGGATATGAAGCTTTATCCGTTCATGTTAGTGTTCCCGGGATATATAAAAATGCTTACGTATCCGCCGCACTTGACAGTTTCATCAGCAATGAGCAAACGTGATCGTTATCAGCCTTGTTCGGCTGTAACTCACGGTCTTTTTGTTTTAGCCTATGAGATTGGCGAAGGTTGAAGTGTAGTTACATTGTTTGAGGTGAACGTTCGCATTGCGCTAGACTGGGTAAAACAGGCAGAATGGAGGAAACCGCGAGGAAACTACTGTGGTTGTTGTCGAAAAAAGCTCGGTGAATTGGCATGGTTATGTAGCGGTTTAGTTTGGAATCCATAATATTCTTGAGGACTACGAAAATTTGCTCATTTACAACGGCTGCATGTAAAGTAAGCGCACTGACCGTAAACTTGCATTCGGATGGTTGAGAGCTGACGCCGCACAAGATGTACTTAGTGCCAGCAACTACAAATCTTGTGCGAGTACCAGACAAATGGTAGGTCTTCGTAAAGAAGTTAACAGTTTGTCACCAAACAGGAGTACGGATTGCTGAGTGATTAAAACGAATTTTATTCTTCAGTGTCACCAGAGATGAGCAGCTAGTGGAATTGGATCAGGACCTACAATTACAAGCAGTCGTAATTTGCATTCGCATCAACCTAAACCCCTCGATGATTCTGGCCTGATAGATCTTGCGCTCAAATGAGGTGCATGTACAAAAGAAGCCTTTTAGCAATGGATTATTTGCTTGCTGAACAAATGGAGAAATGACCCGGTTATCCTTAGGTTGTAACTTGTGACACCATACCCTGTCATTCCGATATTCAAAAAGTATTCAACAAACCACAATATTTAGGTAACCACCAAATCCGGCTCACTCTGGAGTCCCATCGGTGAGTCTCACTGAGATAATTTTGAATAATGTAAAATATGACAAAAAGCACATCATGAAACCCCCACACAAAAGGGCTGACAAATGCACATTCTCGAATCTATTACTGTAAGTGTGAAATGACTAACTCTGCCAGACCATTAAGCAAAAATGGCGGGTCAAGTTCTGGGGGTCATACCAGGATTTTTATACTTTGAAAATACATGACTACTGATGATAGCGTGTTTGCGTCTGAATTTTGTGTTATTAGTAAAGATTTTTAACATTTCAGAGTGAAATCGTTTAAGCGAGTTAGGGTGCGTGCTAGTATCCAAAGTATCTGTTTGGTTAGCCGATAAACCCTAGTTCAATTTTACGGTAAAACCCATTAAACATGATCGTTTATCAATGTACTATACATCAGTTCTGGTAGATCCTGTTTTCCGCTTTATAATCTCTTGCACTGGAGTTCGTACTTGACTATATGCAGATAAATTTGCCAGGCCATAAATCATGTGCATTAACGTTTTTGACTGCTCTATCAAAGTTCTGGTACAATCGTGGTCTGTATAGATGTTTTATTGGATTTGAATAGGTCAGACGCTCGCAAGTGAATACCACAAACACTCCGATGACGGTAGTGCAGAACAAGCTCCCTGTGACTGAGTGGTAAGCTTAACATCTTGTAGCTGAGTCTTAATCAAGTCTGAGCCATCAAAGTTCTCGATGCGCACATTTGAGCACATGTTTCTTCAATGACTACGGTTAATCCTGAAGGGTTGAATGTCTTTTTCTTCCTTCCGAATATCCAACAATAATATTTTCCTTAAGCGGCAACCGGAACTAGTTTGGGAATATAAACTGAGCCAAGGCCTACTTTGCCATAATAATAATAATAAGGGCGAACACAACTCTCAAAGAGAGATAAATGCGAGCTTTGCTTTCTTACGAAGTCGCCAGTAGTAAATAACCTTGTTATGAGATGGATTTGATTTCTGGTCACCTTGCTGTAAGAGATCCTTATTGACTATCGCAAGATTACCAGTGCGATTGAGGTGTCAACATTCGAAATGCATCTAAATGTTGGCTTACTGTCTTATAACTGGACCCCACTCAATAATGAATTACTAATTTTAGGTTAAGAGAAAGCAGACAGATACTTTCTGGATGATCTTTCAAATGCCAACCGATTAATTGTGATATGCTAGCGAACTAATATAAGGTACAGGCACCGTCACACAGTGCTTCTTGGTTCGAGATATCGCTTCGTTCGAAGTCTGAGTTACCGCTGCTGAATTCAACGGAGCATGCAACCTGTTATAATTTCCGTGTTTCTATACTTCAGTGAAGCACAGAGAATTTACACGTACTTAAGTTCACATACCCAGTCGCTTTCGCTACTTATGAAAATCGTAATGGAATAACCAAAATGAACGACTCATAATCATAAGTTTACTTAAATTTCTGAGATTAAACTATGAAGGACAGATCATAGAATATTTCCATTAGTTCAGCTCTCATGCAACCATTTTATCTAAAGAATTCAACTTTAATTGTTCTCATCTGGTAGCTAGATTTCCCATTGCCACCATCTGGAAGTGTTCTAATATCAACTTAGACGGAACTTGATTATCTCTTTTTGTAAGTGCACCAGTAAGGCCTGTCCATTTGACAACTACCGCATTAGTCAAGCAAATGTTAGAACTTTCCAAAACATTACATTAAAATGCTTGCTCGCAGTTTTTTTCTAAATCTCTTGATGACACTATCTGTTTTGATAGTGCTATCACTAACACCTAATCTGAATGAATCATCCGGTCATATGGACTCTGCAGAACAGTGTGTAGAATACTGCTGTGTGGATTTGGTTTCGAAATGGAGATGGTAACCATAATTCACACTTGCTAGGAGCCTCTATCATGGATAAAATGGTCAGCAAAAGTGGGAAAGCTGGTAGCCAATGTGAATGAAGAACAAAATGCAACAACTCACATAACAGACTATAAGCCCTTGATGTGTCTGATGTTTAGTTAATCCAGCTTGATCGAAACAATTATGCTCCATGTCGTTAGTGGTCACTAGAATCGGTTGCTTGTAAAAACGTCTCCTGTACTCTTCGGTAGCCGTAGTGGCTGCATTTTTTCTCAGGATGAACCATAAATTACTCATAGTTCCCTGCTTATCAGGGGAGAAATTGAAGCAGCAAAAGAATGCAAGTCATGACCGCCCTCTAGCTCCAGTCATTTATATCTCTCAGTTTATCTGACAAGCGGCTGCTTAGGCATTTTAACGCTAGCTTACAGCTCGCCGATTTAACTTCCAGACCTGGATCTTGCTGAAGAAAACCACACACACCAACCAGCTATCCGTCACTGGGCTGTAGATCGCTGCAGTGGACTGCTTACCACATGGTCTTAAACTATGGGGATTTGTTAATCGCTTCTCTAGTAGGTCCGCCGTCATAGGCATGAGTTCTTCACTTTTGTCTAAAGAAAAGTGACCAAACGTAATTTTAAAACCCCAAAAATTGCAATTTTGTGAATAACCCTTTTCATCCATTTGATTACTGGTTTTCCGTGAATTTTGCATACAAAGTATAGGGCAGCCATTCAGTATTTTCCGAAAACTGGTTAGGAGCAGTTGATATATAAGTTTGTCTCTGTTAAATGGTTAAATGGTCATCTGAGTATATAATCGCTGAGGTTCGCCCTTAAAGGCAAATTGGCAGCAATGAGCACATCAGTAATAGCAGATTGATAGGGAAAGTCATATGCATTGAGATGTGAAAAACAACGTTAATAAACAAAGACTGGTGGTTTATTCTTTGGATGAATCACTTGATTTTTTCAGGGTGGAGAAGAACACAGTTATAGGGAAATAATTATTTCAACTCATTAGATTAATATCACTAAGCTTGTTACATTGATAACTGTGTCGTCCATTAAATCCTGGTCTACATATTCAATTAGTCCAAAGGATCATTAATCAATAACCAATAGGGGAATTAAGCAACAATTTACGAATAATCGTTTTACTGTTGATGATCACAGAAATTTGGTTAGTTCAAGTTAAAGATCACTCATAAATGACAATATCTTTTGTAATTGCGAAAACTTCCTTCGAAGGAGAGAACCAGAATTGGGTTTCACACTTGGTAGTGTTCAGTGGTACTACAGACTTATGTCGCATCCTAGGTTTGATCAAGAATTACGCCTCCATTAGACAACCGCGCTAACTACTGTGTTATTGAAATCATATTTGTTGGAACCGAATAGCTGTGTACAAATGTTCCTATGACTTATCGGTAACGAAAACGTAGCTCAGCTGTTTCAATGCTTTCCGCAATTTTGAATCGATGAGGGGTGATCAGGGGAAGTGGACAGGACGATAAGGTTTTCTTCACTCGAGACAGTCGAGCAATCTGACAATTATCCATAAGAAAGCCTGGCTCATCCTTGGCAAATGCCGACTTATTCGTGCTTGCTGACGAGTTCTAACAAGAAAAAACTTGGAAGCAGAGCTTATTTTAGAAATTTGCTGTCTGAACTATCTATGTGAGGCCAGAAGCTTCAATTGGGGGCGATGTTGCACTTTATTATTAACTTCCATGTTAAAAACTAAACATGCAGTACAACTTTATTGGTAAACAATAGTATCAAACGGGAAATACATATCTGGGATCCCTACAGAACCCAGTATGACCTGATTTTTCTTCAGCAAATAGCATATGGGGATGATTTACCGGAAACGAGAGTAAAGAAGCATGTTAGATTAAACATATTTTGATTATCGTTCATGACAATTCATTACGGTTATTCATTTTTTGTAACTCATATAATAAGACACATTCTTTTAGCTAACTAACACCTTGGGGTAAAAGAAATATTTCTCAATATTTGAATTGAATTGGACAATGGAATAGGTTGTTCTGGGAAGGCTTTCAGTCTGTATGCATATAGACTTGGGAGACAGTAGATGAATGTTGTCGAACTTGACCTGAAGCTAAACATAATATTTTATCCTAAAAACAACAAAACATCTGGACTGGAAGGTTATTGTTACTAAACAAGCACTTATGACAAACTGTGTAAAACAAATGGATATGTAGAAAGAACTGTTTAAACAGAAGGATTTGATAGCTGATATCGTATAATACTAACTAGCGACACCGGATAAGAAGCCGATTATAATGTACAAAATGAAAGCTTAGCAGTGATTTTAAACGTTCGATTACCGAAATTCCACAACTAGTACTATCTATGTATGGTTTGTTGCATACCTTGCTATGTGTTGCTTTCCAATGGTCAATTACCTTGTTAAAAGCCAGGTCATACTGGGGTACCTATTGACTTACTACCATACAGTGAAACATATCCATAGACATATGATAAGGCAATTATATGAGTGAGTAAAGAATCACAGTGCCCGTCACCCATTTTCCAATCACTGACGCAATTGAAGCAGCTGAGTCATTCACATCTAACTGCTACGGTTCGGACTGTCAAAAATCGCTGTTTTGCAAACGGCCAAACCGATTACAGCAGTTTACACAGTCAAAGATGTGAGACTAAATCAATTTTGTTTATCGCCCGTGATCAACAATAAAGTTAAGTTCCATCTACTAATAAATCGATACTGAAATAAATTGGCAATTGTCCATACAACTGAAACGACTACATGCATAATTTTTATCCTACAGGTTTGATGTGTCCTGGTAATTCGAGGTTAAGCTATCTCAGTGTGACGTATCCGACAAGTATCGCTTGTCAGTTCTTGCTATTTCGTAGAGCACGCGAAACCTCCTGTCGTTTAGTGAATTTGTTTTAATAGCAGTGGTCAGTGGGCGCGCGAATAAGTTGAGCATACTCAGCATAATAAGTTTACATTTTCGTTGTCTTTACTGCTCTGTCTTTAAAGTGATCTTTTAGATGTGAATGTGGTCGCCTCATAGACAACGAAGCAATCATCTTACATGGCCAGACAAGCGTCTTGGTGTCGTTACGTGTTAGCTAAGCAAACTTTGCTAACTATCACTTACCCAGTGACCCATCATATCGTTGAACTCACCACAAATTCCACTGACTGCTCAGTCTCACTCTTAATGGTCATTGTTTGAAGACCGACTGAATTATGGAAGAATGACTGGTGAGCCGTATTTTGTTGCAGGATGTAAAGTGAAAGACAGTGCATACAAAAGTTTAAAGGGATGCAAAAACGTTTACACAGTGTAAAGAATCATTCATTCACTTCAAACATCTGCTGCTCTATTGTCAGCCTTGACGAGTGAGTTGGTCATCAGTTCGAGTTACGAGAACTAGCTTTCATTATTTTGCGTGAAGAATGAGCAGATATTTCATGCCGAAAATGCACTACAACAAAGCTTTATACGCTAGTTGTAGCCATTTTATGTTGGCTGGTTTTACGTCTTTTGTCCACCCATGCAAAGGTGTACGGAATACGGTGTCCATGCAGGCAGAACAATCTGGTACGGAAACCAATCATTCTGGGGGTGAATGCTATTCAGCAGAAGTCAGCTAGTCTTATTCACTATGGTCGTAAATGTGCACTTACTCGCTAAGTTTATCCTACGTAACGAGAAGTAGTGGACTTCTTACAAGTAAAATAACCGATTTTAGCGTTAAACATCTTCAATTTCATCTGTGAGTAGTTAGCGGTCACATGACAAGAAAAAAGCATCACCTATCAGTTAAGAAGGGCAGTCTGTTGTTTTAATCGATCGCGGAGTAGATAAGTGGTGTTGAACATTGTTCGGATGTGATTTGGACAAGGTGATTCTCATGTAAACGGAAATGATCCAAAATGGGAGGAAATGTTACGCAACATTTGAGCAAGTTAGCTCATACTCTTTCCCATTCCTGATTTTTGGAAAAATAACCCGTATTCTTTTATTTTGACGGTAGTCTGAAGCAAGTAGGTTGAATGTCTTCGTCGCTGAGCTTTATCAAATATCTCTGAGAAAATTTTGTTTTGAATGCTTTGCATCCAGTTAAGTATTGAAAAGTATACGACTGGATGAAGCATGAGTAGTATAAATTGCAGTTTGCGGCAATTCTCCTTGATAAGCTACACTTTTGCGCTGTACTCTGGCCAAATATTCAGTCAGTTGGAGTGAATGATATAATTCGATTATAACTGTTTGTTTCTTGATACTTCTCACTCGGGTAATCTTTAGTGAACATTGTCATTTTTTAAGTCACTGTCTCTGGCCCTACTTGACATGTGGCTCTCAATCGTTTGCTCAACTTTACCCTTCCATTTTTTAAAAAATATTCTTTAGGAATGTGGTGGGTTTGTGTATTCATGTGTTGGATATAACAATTCTTAGTGCTGCACTGGTGATTATGAGAAATTAGCAGTCACCAAGTGACCACATGAAATATTAACATGCAAACAGTTCCGCTGTAGTGTGGACTCTCCATGCAGGATTTGGATTGATAAACAAAAAGAGTATTACAATTTGCTCGTAACGTTGTGTTATTCTCACTTCATTTATAAATAACATGTTAAACACAACGCCCAAACTGTTTGACTTCATTCGTACTAAATTTGGTGCGGATATCCTACAATAGGATTTGGGTTCTTTGAGTCAGCCAGTACCCAAGGGAAAATACTGTTCAGATCTGGAAAAGTTTTCATCTTCGAACTGCAATTTTGATATCAATCTTTTCGAAATGAATACCTTCTCATTGAACTTTTAAACTGTATGCGAGCTCGCGAGCTAATTTTCAACCAGTGGAAATGGAGAAGAGTGTAGGTAAAGATTTATATGTCTGGTCTAGAGCTGTAGGTTATTTTGTGAAGCTCCTATAATCCTTCCTGTGTTATAAACAATTGCTTATGCAAACCAATGCAATGAGCTGGCAGCTGAAACCACTCCCGTTCATATCAAATCAAAATCGTCTGAGCCCTGTTCGTTATTTTTGGTTATTTCCAGCGCGATAGTTTGCATATTTGATAATGTAAATTGCTTCAAAGGTTCAGCTTTCTTTTCTATTGAACCAAATCTCATGACATTCTCGCTTGACGAAGTCATCCTAGACTTAACCTCGTTCCTAGAGTATCAGCATATCTTTCCACCGAACTGGATATGACCACTGTTCCTCTTGTGGTACTCGTATGGGAGCGGACTGACCACTACTCAGATACTATGACATTGTAGAATGTACCGTAATGTCGTTGTGTTTCTTTCAAGAGTTTTTGCTATACAACCAGCAAATCTTAGAATGTGATAAAGAAACGATTGCATTTTTCAACGTTTTTTTTGTCAAATGGCTACCCTTCTTTGGTCGCCTCTTACCGATCCTAAATAACGCAAGAAACAGGCATGCAAATAAAAATCAAATCTATTATGTCCAGTACGTGCTAGATGATTCTCCGGAGTATACTGAGACAAGTGTTTATTAAAATAACGGCATACTGACAGGTCTACACCAATCACTTCTAGGGTAGTAGATGAGAAGGAATGATAATCACTTAAGACACAGCAAAAAGGAAAAAAAAAACAATGAAATGCGAGTTCGCAGAAATATCGCAACTAGTAGTATCGTTACCCATTGTGTTAGTCTACTCCATCTAGGTTGCTCAATAGGAATAATGCAAGTGGTCTTTGTTTGAGGGTAGTTTCTTTCTGGTCTGGGAGTTCCATAATTTGTCTAGAGTGAATTATTCATTGTCATAACTAAGATCACACTACATTCTTTATCTGTATATCAAGGGCAGCTATACCCAATTCCAGGCGAGGTACAGGGACTGTATTCAACGGTATCATTAGAGAACTGACGAGTTATAGGGCACAGGACGGTAATTTATCTCTAAATTCAAACTGTGCATGACCGACAGCGTTATAGTATGTTTCTGACGAATCATAGAATAGGTGCAATTGAACGTCGTTGCTAAACGCGTAGGAAGAAACGGGTTCTAGAGACAGGTAAATTCTTAAGGCTGATCATAAAACCCACTCTTTGTTTTCTAAATCTAAATGCACACCTTGTTCATCTGGTAAACTGCCGGTTAGATCGCGTTCAATTTATTTACTGTTTTAGAGTAGTTAACATTGATTTTCGCTGATCACAAGATGTTGAGCGTTAGTTCAAGGAGATTTCCCATCTTGACTTAGATTCATTGTTATACACACTTTCACTGAGTGATCTGTAAAACCAATTTCATTGTTCAGGTTTTAGCTGGTTGATGATTTCTAATTTCTTAGGTCAACGGAACAGCCATCGATTGAATATAACACTGTTTCGGTAAAGAACCTGAGCTTAAAGGTAAATACCTATACACAGACAACCTAGCGCAGTGGGTGCAACTTACATTTATCGTATACAAATCCTGTCTGACACCTAGTTGATCAGAGAACTTCCGAGCCATATTAAATCTCAAATCAACAGTACTGTCACCTGTCAAACTTCTCCACCGAGATCATGTGCCTGTTTAGTTGGAACTAACCGGAGCGTCTGACTTGTGCTGATGCATATGTGTAAGTGTGGACGACATAAATCCTGTGTAGATTAACATTTCACCATCAAGTACGGTGCGTCATTTCTCAGAAAGTTTAGGTCAATGTTCAGATTATGCAGGTTTCAATTGGTGGCTACTGTATATACTGTCCACAAACTAGTTGGATGAATAACACTTCTGTCCCACTTTTTATTTCAAGCTCCTATGAGCGTTCCTTCGTAGCACATTTGAGGTTTTATTCTATATGTTGTTCAGTTATATATAATCAAAGGAATTCAGGTAGATTATTCTTTATTTACATGGCTTTCAAAACTATAGGATTTCTAAAATGAAAACGGACCAAAATATAGTAAACATTCCAGATCTCTTAAATTTATTTTGTACAATGCATCGAATTTACGTGGACTTGCTTTGAGGTACGACTGAAAAGCTGAAACTGATCGCTGTTGGGTGATAAGGTCGATCTTCCAGAGGGTTACTGGTGGGTATAGAAACCGGACCGAAGCGATCTTTTAGGGACGGTTGTTGTTGTCAAGATAACTTGTGGGGGGCTCTATTTCATACATGATGATTAGGATAGTCATGTTTATCTTGAACTTATTCAAAATCCATTTTAGTTCCACAACAGGATTCAGCGCTGGCAAATATCTGGTTGTGCGATACACACGCAAATCAGTTCCTGGGAGACTAAAGCCCCGACGGGTCACATGTTTCCCCGCCGTGTATGAGGTGGCTGAATTAAATGTCAGGCCTGTTTAATTTGCTGTATTAAATGTTACGAATGGTTACTTTATCAGATCCATTCTGATGACAAGAATGTACGAAACTCTCAGTCGTTGGGATAGGTTATTAAAGAAGATCTCACGTACCGTCTGACTTTACTGTTCGGGTTGCTATGCCATGTCACACGAGGATGTCGAAGCTTGATACAACTGAGCATGTAGGGTTGTGATAAGAATATGAAAGTAAATTGAAAAATATCACTCACGTAAACCGGGGTGACTGTAGAAGTATCAGCCATACATCATCATTAACAGTGATCACCACTGAAGTCCTTATCCGCAGTCCTTGTTGAAAATGGTTCAGGTTGTTTCAGGCGTACCAAGTTGAACAGGACGAGATCGCTAGTCATTCAGTCGTTTTGTTACGAAGAGGACGCTGTAAGGGGACGACACTGCTATTATTGAACACAGAAACACCCAGTGGACATAAGCGAACGATGACCGTTGAAAACAAAACAACAAACGTGTAACACATATATGAGAGAAGACCTAGCGTTAATTATATAGTGTCTCGACAGCAAGGTGATAACTTGCACGACCAAGGCCGTGATGGATTTTGAAGCTGCACTGAGACAGCTGTGACAAGCGGAAGCTGTCAGACAGGAGTATCAAAAATCTTTGTTTTTTAGTTGAAGGGAAAGTAAACTTTGTTTTATGGTAAATGCGACCTGAATGAAAGCAGGTATACCTGAAATCACCATGGACCTACCTTCATGGACCGTCTGTTGAGCTGCTGTTTTTCAAGAAAATCTTTGACAATACAGCTTGTACAGCGAAACTGTTTAGACGTAAAAAACAGCAAGTAAAATTCACATACCGACTGAAAGCTGATGATGTGTCCAACTTAGGCTCACTGAGGTGCATAACCATCTTTATGTTCGAGCACTTTTTCCGAAATGAGGCGCCATTGTAAGCGCTCTATCCAATGTTTCCGTCATCAGTATTCTTAGTATCGAAAACTACTCGGAACCAAAACGAAGCAAGTCTAGTAATCTTCTTAGGAAGTATTCACGAGAAATTTATCTGGAACAGCCAGGAATCCCAGCTGTCTGTCTATTCAGCAAATCAGCGGACTTCATAGAAGCAACTTGTGTAAATACCACGTAGACAGATATCCATAATAATGTAACCTGTTAGTCAACCTACTGAAAATTTTATTGGCTAACTTCAAATAGCGCTAGAAAATTGGCGATAGGGGAAGAAAACCTTGATTTCCCAATCAACTAGAATATTGCACAATCAAAAGCCACGAATGCCACTTGCTACAAGTTTTATGTGACTTGGTATTTTTTACGTTTATTCCTCTTTACTTATGTGTCATGAATCATCATCGTTTTGCATTCGTTGAATTTATCCTTGGCAATGTAGATTATAAATGGGATTTTTGTGTTTGTTTAAAACATCGACCTTCTATTTTCACTTCAGCGACCCAACTGCTAAACGTCAGTCAGAGTGGATTTATATTTCGTTCCTGCACCTTCTTCATTGGAATTGAAGCGAGGTGACCAAAAAACGGTCATCACGAGTTAAAAGACAATGACTGGAGACAAAAAGAATGGAATATCTATAGAGTTCTGATCGTTTTGGTTTCAGCCAAAACGGCTAGTAAATTAAGCTCAGGTTAACTGATCTTTTTGAGAGGTGCCACTCAAATTTTACACTAGCTTTTTTATGACTGATGGAGGATGAAACTATTTAGGGGTGCTGGTTTGGAAAGACTTCATAATTCAGTACACCTGTCTCAACTAAAGAACAATCATTGTAACGCGTGATCGGTCCTATGATTTAGCTACCCGTCAAGTTTATCGTCAGATTCCTGCAGACGTTTCTAAATTCAGACAGAGCCTGATGAGCTGTTTTGGTTTACACTCGAAACTGGACTACCAATAGAAGGTTGACCTTCGAAAACCTTGGTTCCAGTACCTGTATAGGTCCATGAACTAGTTATTTTCCTTCAAGACTCTAACACTGTAACAAAGAACCGACTAGATCGCAAATTGTTCAGAAAACCGGGTACATACAGTAGGCAGAGTAACCTACTAAGATAGTTTGATTAGGTTTGAATCGATTAGTCAAATGTCACTGGGACGTTGAAAATTGCCAATCAATAAGTCAGTTATGAATTGGTTGGGAACCAATACTGGTGATATATACTAGTTGTTAATTTTACTGCTCAGTAGATCACCGATCTTGGTGTTTAGATGTAAATATTCCCTTATCAAACTGAAGTGATATCATTAGCTCATAGATACTTGAGTTCGGAACTTCGTTTTTACGTGGATTATTATAGACCCGAACTAAAAAGTGTTGAGTCTGTTGTGACCGAGACTGAATCGGGTGTTTTCCATTGGCTACTGACATAAGGAGCGTAACAGAGACAATGCATGCAACAAATAAGAGATAGATAAGAGACAGATAGATTGAGTGCTGGCAACTCTTCAACTGATTAGTTTCCACATAAACTTATGCTTTCTGTAAGACTTATTCTGAATAGACACCCTATGCGAAACATTGCAGACGTACAGAAACTGGTAAAGTCTGTGGGCCAATAGGAAGGCAAAACCCTTAAATAACGTGGATACCAAAACAATGGAACAACAACATCAAACTGAACCGGTCGGCGTGAAGCGGTGACCCAACAGTTAAAGCTGAGCCGTAATAATAATAGTAGACCAAGTGGTGTCAAGCAGATGGTCAAAGGTCAGTATAAAGTAATCGATCACACTTGACTCACAAAGTGTTTCTACTGCTGTGTATAAAGGTAGAAAATTATCAAGCAACAATGCTCTCTAAGCCCGGAGGTATGGCCAGCGGATATTGCTGCCCCTTCTTGAGTTGGGAAACATATCCAGCCCAATGTCTGCTTGGACAAGCAAGTGAACACCGTGAACTGTGCTTTTGCCTGCTTATCATTGGCAAGCGTTTGTTAACTCTTCCGATTTTGCGATGACAAACAAATTTTCTGTTTTCATCAACTGCAGGTATCGATGATACGGCGGTCGCTAAAATACGGTATTGTAGAGTCCTACGTACAGATAGTTCGAACCCAAGTTGGATTCGGCCTAAAGACGCTCAGCTGACGAAGCCTCGAGGCAAACCTTGATGTTTTAATATTACGCATTAGTGTTATAAGGAATCCACCAAATATCCTTAGAGAAGACTGTCAAGATTAGATAGTCTAGAACACTTATCCATCTGTAGACGATCATTTGCCTAGAGGCACGTTGCATGGAGTCAGACAGACCACCCAACCTTCTCAGTCTCAGTTTACGCCAGGAATTATCATCTTTGTATCTCTTCAAACACCCAAAATTTCTCTCATTAATTAACACTGTCACAAAAGCGTGGTTTGTTAAAGAGAATTGTTGTATTTTTGGTGGCAGTAATAGAAATTGTAGCAGATCACATGGCAAACTACCCACCAAGAAGTGGTCGAGCATTTGAATAGAATAGAATAAACCTGACAACTTCTAACATCTCATACCGGCTACGTCTGTTTAAATATTCCATCGTTTTCTAAACTTAGTTGCCGGCTAATTTTTGTCGTGGTAAATGATTCATTTCTTGTTATTACTTGATTCGCATGACTTGGTAGACATGCTTTACTTCGTACTCCCTACAGACTGAACCGGTGAATCACACCTAATATCCATGTGATGCAAACGAAAACCAATTATCGATGACCTGAATTCTTGTCCTTTGTTCTCAACCTACTGGCGTATAGGTAAGCCGGCAGACAATAAGCTATTTCTTATAGACTGATAATCAGTAATATCGGTCACCGTTCCTGACCGAAAGAACACGAGCAATTTTACTCAGACCGGCTAGTCTGACTGACATGCCGGATAAAAACTGATGGGTTGGAATTGTCCTAGTTGGTTCGGCGTCGTTCTCTAACTATTTGACATTCATCATAGTTCTGATGTAGCTCAGAAATTGTAGAAGCAGACTTTTACCAGACAGCACAACACAGTCAACCGACGATATCATTAACAAGTACCGCCCGGTTTGATTGATGTGAATCAGCATTGACAGCCGAATAAAAGCCCATTTCTTTCGCAGCCAGCTAGGTAAAATTTTCCAATTAATCAATCTTAGTTATTCAGAGTGAAATCAGTTTATTAGCTCATACAAAAAAAACAGTGGTTTTCTTTAGTAGATCTTGTCCGTACAAACATTGACAACAATCGAAAAAGTTCCAAATGTGTTATGCTTGTAAATTTCGACGGTCTGTCATAATCTGTACATTCTTCCTTCGTTGAATATCTGGATATTTAGCATAAAGAAATTATGCTTTTACTGCAGTGCAGATAGTGGCAAATCATAACATGTAGACAAAGACTGTGTAATGGTTACCGTATCACTTCACGCATACTGCCCTAGATCGAATACGTGAAGCAAGAAAGAAATCTTATTAGTGCGATGAAACATAGAAGTATTCAAGATATCGATCAAAAGGTTAAGGTCAGTGAAAGATACAACCATTTCGTATTAACTTTCGCTTGTTTCGAGCCAAAAGTTGAATCTTTCACAATCGCTTGAATATACGTACATTTCCATTTATGATTGTACTTGCTTGATTACAAAGTGACCAGGACAGTTTTTTTTATCTTTGATAGACTTCGGGCGTACAAATTTCAGTAGAATATCCGTTGCACCAGTCTATAAGTCCGGTGGTTGCGCGCAACCCGATTTATAAAAGCCATTCGAAAACCTGATATCAACTGAATCAATTTCTGGTTTTTACAAGAAGACCTATCTGCTTTCGTCTTCTGTGGAATGGTTTTAGTGTGCGACAGACTGAAGTCAGTTCCATAGGACCGTCTCATACGAACTCAGTTTTTATGCTTTTATACACGTGAAACGTTTTAGGTGACAGGACCTTGTTTTATTTCAAATATCAGCTTAAAATAAAGCCTTATAGGTTGCACTCTCTGTAATTCTGCATTGGGTGACTATACTGTCAAGCCAATTCCATTTATGCTTAACCTAACATAGGTTCAGCAACCGCATTAATGTCCAGCCTTATCTTATATTCTGGTGCATGCATGATATTGCATTCGTTTGATGCAAACTTGGGTCTTTCGGTTACTCAACTCTAAAGGAAATAGACTTAATTTTTCAGGTTAATCTGATCTACGCAATACTGAAAAGACAACCCGCTGCTGAGCGAGACATTTTACCATTATAGTTGGTTAGGCTTGTCACAAAACACAGGAATGGGATATGAGCATCTGATAGCTAACCCCATCTAGTGTATTCTACTTCGGCAATCATTGAATGAGCACACGGTAGGTTTTTTGGAGAGATCTCTATACAAACATGCTTTTCAAGGTAGGGGACCATCTTCGCTTAATTCCTCATGACCTATTCACTTTTTCGCTAGTAAAACAGAGGGGCTGTAAACGTTCAGGAGCCGAGTGTGTTCATTCATTTTCTCGGTAGATATCATCGACTAAACAATTCAGTATTTCAATGGACCCAAAGTAGGTCTGAGGCTCGCCGTTGAAACAGTGACTCAGATATCACGTACATACGTACGCTCATCTCAGATGTCACTGGGTCTATATCATCCTGTTAATCGTCGGTCAACATCAACTTGAACTGTCATCCCGAGGAGCAGAGAGACGTGATCCCGTGTTGAGCCGGGAATATTCAGTGTGCATTCTTAGAAATGGAACATCGTGATGACAAGGTTACTTGGTTGTTGGAAAAATGGGCAGTGTAGACTGTGAAGGGCAAATAATGAGTCACTTTCTATCAACGATGAATGGAAGCAAATAGGCTAGTTTGTACATTACAGTTTGTAATTGTAATTATCACTACCGCCGTCGTTACTATCGCCCTGATACACTAACGGATAGCATTGATACCTAACTACTACACGATCACAATAGAGGCGACAACTCTTGGAGCAAATTTACAAGGAAGTGAATGGGCTGGACCCAGTTCTTTAAGTTCTGCGTCTAAATCCAACCAACAAACCGATCATCGTCTTGTAAAACAACCGAGTTACAAGTGAATGTATAACGACATCTGACGAAACTGTTAACGGTCAATCCAAAAATAACTCAGTTAACTGACGACAACATTCATCTCACTGAAATCTTTCGGAAGCTAGGCTTCCAAATAGTTCCAACCAAAGATCAGAAGACCAGTTCTGAACTGGCCGCATTGTACTTTATAATAGTGAGCTGAAGGTTCACTCAACAGAGCTCTTGTGGGCGATTGTCAGGCATGAAGTGCGAGCATTCCAGCTCTCGGCGGAATACCCCAACACAGGGGAAGGTGCGTTCGAAAACACACGGTGAGCGGATGGAGAACGGCGTGGGCGACCGGATGAGTCATCGCTCGACCGGATCGGACCAACGGGCGAGACGTGGCAGCCGAAATAGGATGGATGACCAAACTGAAGGCGTGATTATTCCAACACTTTCAGGAATATCTCGACACGGCTGTAGAATACGTTCAAAGCCTATAGTAAATAGACGGAGGGCAGCACGAGCGATCGGACAAGCTATCGCTCAAGGAAATCGGATCAACGGACGAGGAATAGCAGGCAGAAAAGCCCAGGGTAGAAGTGCACACGACGCGTGAACGGGTAGAAGTGCACACGACGCGTGAACGGAAACCTTGGGGTATTGTGGACTGGAATGCTGACTCATAAACGCGGGCGCACGCGAAGCATGGGAGCTAGCGAGTTGGACAATAAAGATTGTGCTTTATTGGACGCCTTTTCGCCACACTCTGTAAAACAAAAGATGAGTTGACATTATCATTATGCAGTCTAACCATCTAACTCTAAGCACTGAACAAACCTGATCTGGTATTGATCCAAAAGTCTGTCTCCCAACCTCTCGATTACTAAGTTACATGCTATAATGACGAGTGAACTCAACGCTTGATGGTCAAAAATTTTAATGCACTTTTTATCCCAAACCAAGCAGAGGCAGAGGATGAAAACGACTTGCGGCCGGATTTGATTATACCGGATAAATTACGAGGTACCACAGTTGGAAATATCGGCCGACCCATCACCATTTAAACGGATCAGTTCAATCCAAACCATACTCGGGTTGTTGGCGATTGGGCAACTGCCGGAAGAATATATGGGCCTTGAAGGCGCTTTCAAAGCCGCCAAGCTCAGTGTTGGTCCAACTAGTCATATACGCTTCCCAGTACAAGGTTCATTCGAACTGGCAGGCTTGTATTCCGAAATTTCGGATGAATATGTTCAAGAGGCACGCGCGCGGCTCGAGAGGCGCCCGGAGCCTGAGATCATCAAGGGTTACTGTGACATAGACAAGTTAGTCAACAGAAAATCGACAGATTTTATTGGTGGCGATGTTCGAAGAGAACACAATATGTTCCACTGACATGTCCGATGATAAAGAATCCATGTGAAGTAACAAAAGCAGGTTTCTGCTTGCGGACAACTTTGTTGGCAAACTGGAGACCTGAAAGTGTTCACGACGATGGAAGCAGGCCAGTAGACAGTCGAGTGAGTCATGAAGAGCAGATGGGCCACCACTGGAAAAACCAAAAATATCAGTCACATATCGATCAATAAAACAGTCGACTTCACGTAACTGTTCAGTTTTTTCAGTAAGTAATAACACTAGTGTCAAGGGAACAGTTTTTATTGTTGTTATTTTTTTTGTTTAGATTGAGCAGATTACAAGCAGGCGGTAGCTATACATTCGAACTGGACCGGGTGCCAAAAACATTTGATACATTATCCACAAACGAACTTTCGTGAGTACCAGATGCAGTTAAATAAGGTAGCGCTGTAGTCACACCTCTTTTATACAGGTCAGTAGGTGATGGGTGCTCATGGTGCGTGGTCACTTTTAGAGATGTGACCAAACTTCTCCTAGAGTGGTCATACGATTGCAATGTTTAAGTACATGAAAGACCTCTTTTCGACGCTAAACACCCAACTTTGGGACGCTACCACATCCACAAAAACAGTTTACGAATACAATTCTTACATCTTTGCCACTCAAGGTACAAGGTCCTCAGGATACAAATCATTTTACAACCTCCAGAACTTCATTTTTTAGTCTAACTGCAACATTATTAAAACAGTATTAAAGTCACATTTTGCATTTTGACGCATCGAGGCAGAACGACGGGACAGGAAGCGTTACTTAACTCGTGCAAACATGACCCAAATGTATAGAAAACCTCGCGTGGCTCACAAATGCCATACAAACCTGCTCATGTGGATGCTGGACAACAAGCTTTTCGTTCTATGTTCTAATGCCTCTTCAAATAACTTGTACTTTAGTTGCCATTGCGGCTAGATATTCGCAAATATCCGCCTGGAAAGTATAAGCCACGTTGAACCTGTGACAGTAGTGCTAGAATTAAGCCTGTAAACACAACTGACTTGGTAGTGTACTGAAAGACAATCTGATCAGGTCAAGAATGCTAGGCATAAGAATAGCTTTAAAAACTTACTGTAATTACAGTTTATTTGATCAAAAAGAGAAGCCAACTGTGAAACTGTAACCACCCGCTCCTCTTCAATTTCGTTTCAAGACCAGTGTTGATAATTTTGTGAAATGAGCGGTTAGCGTTATAGAAGCGTTCTAATGGCTCAACCTGAAACTAACGAGTTTTACTACCATCTCTTCAGAATCCAACTTCAGAACCCAACATTCCTCAAACCCACAGTCTCTTGTGATCGGCCTAACCACCAACCTACTTAGCTGGAAGGTTTCACGTCTGAAGTTCGTTCACATTAAAGCACCTCCAAAATGGTCGTCTAAAACTCGTTTGAACAATGTCCGTTTCGTTATTTAAGTTTCGGTTGCCCATCAATCTTAAACCGTCTTTGCTAGCTGAAGATTTCAGAAGAATCCTTTTGGGCCTCACCATATCATCCAGTTTATTTCTTTCGTTGTTCTTCTGCATCTTTCCAATACTTTAACTTGAACCCAACGAGTCCAGCATGAAAATGAGAAGCACTGAACTAGAGTTCCGAAACTTTGAGCATAGTAATCCGGTTGTGCTGTCAAACGTCAGTAGACCACCCTATCCGAAACATCCTGGAAGAATTAGGCTGAATACAACCCTGGTAGTGCGTCCATCCCAATTTGGATAACACTACAGTTCCCAGCAATGGATAACCAGAGTTTGCTGACCCGACTGGGTTAAGAAGTTCACCAGTAGAAGTCCTGGCGGTGATGGCACTCCACTGTGATGTTTCAATTCTACTTCCTGCTCTCATACGATAATAATGGTCATTTAGATTGTACTACTCAGTAACCGCGATGCAATGTCGTAGAAAACTGTTGAGCCCTCACAAGTCGACAACGATATTCAAAAGCGGATTTCAGGACATGCAAACAAGTTACTCGGACATACTGAACTGCAGAAGGTTGAAATGTGATTGAAACCTTAAATCCGAGCGTCCAGGCATTTAGTTATGAGAACCAACCAGATTAATTCATTATTAGTTTCTCTTAACGAAATTGTCAAAAACACATTTAAGCACCTCGGAAATGACTAGGGCACGATTGTTATATACTCCGGGATCATGGACCAGTAGTGTCTTTGAAGTTAATCCATCACACATCTTACTCGGATGTTTTAAGCAATCGCCTTGTTTCTCCGAGTTGTAATGACATATCGTGGCAAGGTAGTCATCCGCTACAAGGTAGACTGATATCATTTTATGAAGACCCTGTCTTGAAAAGAAATGGTTGTTTTAGAAACCTGCACATTTTGGTCGGTGGGCAAGCGTGATGCATCAGACAGTCAGGTAAACGCCATGTTCCTGTTTTCTTTTTGTAATTTAAGATCAAATGGTGTTCTGGTTATAGTTCCACAACCCAAACTCTCTGCTCAGCTGTTCACATGAAGAATGTTCTAGTATGTTTTAAGTGTATCACCTAACTTATTTCATGAGCAAACCTTGCAGGGTTTGTCAATTGCGAAAGCTGAGAGGTTTCTTTTGTGCCCTGAAGAAACAGGAGTACAACCATTTATTCACTGACCTGCCTAGATATTCATATACTTGTAGATAAAACAAATGTCTAAGAGGGGTGCTTTCCCCATGGTCACATCCAAGTGTGTGGAGTTACCGGACTAGTAGGCACGAGTGTATGTTACTGATGAGTTGTCGGGGATTTGGTTAATTCCAAGTTGAACATCACCCGAGGGTATGTCAGGCAGCGAGGACAGGTTGATCTCAGAGATATTAATGATATATATTACACACGCATCAGTGGCAATGACTGAACTGACTAATAACGGACTACACCATGGCGCCTTCAGTCTTCATCATAAGGATATCGACTAGAAAAGATGTGAGTCACTCCATCTCTCCGTCCTTACAGCAGATCGTTGAATAGCAAGTTTACCTACCAATCATATAATTATCAACTGATATGCCAATCACCTAAAGTCATAACAATATGTTCGTCCAACATCTCGAACTAACTCTACCGATCGAATGAAAAATTTTCTAAAACGCCTATAGGCATTTACTTTCTTTTTTCACTATAGGCATACGTGAAATAAATTGGATAGTTTACCATGGTAAATTTCAAAATGTTTTCTTTTTTTCTACTTTTGTTGAAGCTAGGTTTGATGTAACGGTTTGTAATATATTTGATATTTCAGATATTTCAGATCAGCAACTTGTATTATCTTCAACTAAACCACATTTAAGATGCATGACAATATGCAAAAGGTTTACCGGTCAGTAAAGAAAACAGGTATAAATTGCATAAATTGTCTTTCACGGCAGCACATATCCATCCAAATGACGTTAAAACGTCAACAATGATGTGTACTCTCAAATTCTTGCTCAAGTTTAATGTATTTGGGACATTTTGTATGCTAATATTGCTTCAGTCATATTACAATCCATAGGTAGGCTATACACTGTAAGTAAAACAATATGGCTTATTATTCTAACAGGATAGTAGTTTAGTGTTAACGTTGTTGAGCTCTGTTTTTACTTACCGACATACTAATTTCCATACTGATTTCAGACATGAGTGTGGTTTCTTTTAGCCAACTTTCGGTGTTTGACCACGTCTTTCGCCTTCCGTTAACGGAAATCACCACACCCGGAATAGTATTTCACAGTTTGAGACTCATCCCTAGTCCGACACTTACTAATGCTTAACTAAGTTTTTTTAATCAAGTGATTGAATTGAAAAATCAAAAGTTACCGTATTCTTTCAAACGGATCAATAGCTACACGTGATTTTCATACATAATATCCTAGTAGGACGAAGGAAGTTGTGCTAATCTCATGTTGAAGAACTAGAAGCAAAAGAATGAAGTTTAATACTCAGCTTAATAACTAACACATTCAACGATTTGTTATATTAAAATTAAATAAGACTATATGTTTTCGTCAATTTAATAAAAATGTATTTTTAAACGTAAACCAACAGTTTAAAATTAAGTGAAGATTTATTATGTTCGGGACATCAGATCTAACAATCTCAACATAAAACTTTGACAAGTTATAGACTTGTCATTAGACGATAGACTAAACAGGTTAATTCACTGGCAACAGATTTCGAAGTTCGATTGAAGTCCATCCTTCAAACTATCATAATCATTCAGATCTGTCTGATAGTAAACGGGATAAGTAGTTAGGTGCGTTTAAGCTTGAGCTGCTGTTTGCACGATCCGTAGTGTCGTACACTCAATTGGGTTAGCTTTAAAAGCGGTCTATCAAACCCGGCAGATGAATTATACGTTTATGTACGCTTAACCATTAAGCGAAAAACACTACCGACAAAAAATACTGACAAAAGAAAATGTTTAACTTAGCTTCAGTACTCCACAGGTTCTCAGGCTATGTTGGGCTAATCAAGCGAGATAACTGTATGGTGTAATAGTGATAGGTTAGCTAAAATCGATTTATTCTTTTGAAGTTAATGTAGAAATCCATAAGAGTATCTGCAACCACAGAAGACCTAATGAAAGTGCACTGCCTTCTGTGTTTATTCACTTATTCATTTGATATTGGAGTTAAATACATGCTGGATAGGCTTTCCCTATCTTCGATCGTACGTTTGATAATTGGACGGCGAGCAATAAAAACAAATGCAAACATTGCAGTGGGAATTCGTAGGCTTAACTAATGCACGACTCCTTGTGGTGGTGGCAAGCACCAGCTTGCCTCCACAAGGCAACTGGGAATTGTACGCTATTCTCCATTTTTAAGTCTAGAATACAGCAGTAGCTTCATCCACAGTTGATAAAATACAACTACCACTGCAGTTGGCGTTAGTTAGCCGACGCTCAAGATGCAACCATCTATAACGCGAGTTATAAAGATTCTGGACCGTCACCAGCTTCGTGAAACCCCTACATTTGCTTGACAATGGGAAGTACTTACAGGTTGCCCCTCGTTGGGAGATCTCATTCCGAAAGACACTTCTTGCCTTACGGAGAGGACATACTCCAGTGAATTGCAAGTTGTGTTAACCCACATAGAGCCGTTTTCAGTCAATTTAGAAGGATGTTAAATCTACTGATATTGAAAATAAATGTGCAATTGTAACATGCAAGCCGGTCGTCTTTACTCTGATTGTCCGTTATGCTTGTGGACTAACTTTGGAGCAACGTGGAGACACCGGGGGACAGCGTTCCTTAGGAGTAGTTGTTCCAGCAAACATCCTGCAACTGAAAACAATACGAGCAAGTATGAACCAAAAACCCAGTAAGCCATGTACACGACTTATACAAACGAAAGCTAAAACGGCGTCAACAGCACAGCAGCACGCCCTGTTACACAATTCACATTCAACCTGTGCGCACTTGCTGGTTTCGACCGCACGTTACACAATCTGCGTTACTTCAAAGGACGTCTATGAACTTCTGTCGTGCACTGATTAAGCATGTACGGCAGCAGACAAAATGTATTACACTGATGCACATTACGCATCCAAGAACCTTAAATCACAAGAACTTACCAGGTTCCAGCTGGAATTATAGTTCAGTACACTTTGGTTTTTGTGAACAGTTTGAAAAAGTTACTTTTTGCTCTACGCATCATGTTTAATGTTTCACTTAAAATTACAAGACATCGACATGTTGGTGCTACGGCAGTGGACAACATATTTTCCTTAGTAACTTGGTGTCTGAAATGGAACAAGCTTTCTCTTCGATTTAAATTGTACCTGTACTATATTGGCTACTTAATTTCGAATGAATAAAATAAAACAACAGTTTGGCTAGTTACTCCAAGTATCCTTTGATGTTTCTTCAAATATATCTCGGTAACTTTGATGTATTTTCAAGAGAATAGCTAACCGCTTTTGGATAACATGTTTAGACAATGTTTTGATTAATTTATTGAACGCACTATATATCACAAACCAACATGAGTAGTAAGACACAAGCACCTGTTTACTTTCTCTCTATTTTAATCTAAGCGGACACTAGTTCGTATATCTCTTACAATACAAAATGAATATTATCCGAAGACAGACTAGATCTTCAGTGATCAGCGTTGTATAAAATACATCTCAAGATATATACCTATAAACTCTCATTAAAATGGGAATCTTCAAGGAAACGTTAGGTAACACGTTTGACGTGCACAGTTGTGGGAACAATTGCACCAGAACGATCAAATTTGTGCATCAACAACCCGAATATTTCCGACCAAAAGTAATGATCAAATATATACATATATATACACCAGTTCTTTTCGTCCGAAACACTTACAACGATAGAACTGAAAAGGCTACATATGACAGCTAGGGAATCTCGACTTGGTTGGGAAGTGTGTTAGCCTACTTACAATCGGGCAACACTCGGCGAAACTGAGACGTTATCCCCATCGGTTCACAGACCGCAACTACAATGTCGAACTGCTTACAGATATGGTGAACTGTTGATGTATCACCTAGCCTTACAGGTCAGCCACTGGTAAGAAGGTTGTACGTTTGTCGTGGTTTCAGTTGTGGGTTGAACTCACTCTCCAGATTGACCTGTACCCTTGCACTACACAGACGCTAGCGTTCTAACCCAAAGGCACGTTCACGACTGAGCAGACTGCCAATTTTGTGTACTGATTACCCCATTCAAATATGTAGACAGATAGGACCGAAAAGCTTTCAGCAAGCTGGAACACAATTCCCGTCCAGTTTGGTTTATGGGCATAACCTCATTAAGCAGTTATCTAGCATTTATTAGTCACTCGACCCTACGTAAGTGCGCATATCTCTGCGCTAAACACATTCGTTTGTTGTCGTCTTGATCACTGATCCAGCGTCGTTTGTCCTTGTTTGTCACTGCGGTACAAAGATCTTGTGTGTCTGTTAGGACAGACAGCACCCTAAGCGGGTGTGCAGTGACGAGCGAGATGTGGGCATATGTGGGTGCGGACGCACACATGTGCGCTTGACGGGTGACTATTTGACAGGTGAATCCCAGTTATCCCGCAACGCTTGAAAAGGTGTTCGGCGGGGCCCGGGGTTGAACACAGACCATCGTTCCCGTCTCAACATCATGACTGCATTTGTTTGTATGTACGTCTGTGTAGTCCAGTGCTTTGTGTCAAACCGAATGTCAGAATTGACTGCAGCTAGCAAAGCAGCAGCAACATCAGAGTTGCAGGCGGGCTTGACATTTCGCAAGACGGATCTCAAGTCGGACACCAGATTCACAATGTGTATGTGTGTTCACCTAGTCTACGTGGATGTGTTGGTGGATTGTTCTGTCGAATGAAAAAAGTTATCCTGGTGATGGGAGCAAAATAGCCCTTTCGTGTCAGACTGCCCGATCGGCTGGACTAAACTGTACGAAAGTGTTCGGTTTTATTCTGTTTTGTGTTACTGAATCTTGATACTGGATCATCGATTGGGTTTACAGTTATCGAGATAGAACCAGAAAAATTATAGTGAACCTTCATGTACGGAGCGGTGAGCGCTGCCTGAGCTGTTTGAACGCTGGAGGAAAACTGTATCGCCATCCTACTATCTTCACTGAGCAAAGCGTGCCGATTATTGCTGATACCTCCGTCAGCGTTCGAGTGTATGTTTTGGCTAATGTATCTCTACATAGATGCTCGATGTCAGATTCTCGTCGGTGGTCCGAAGTTTTATATATTTAATTTGATAATATTTCGTATCGCACGGAAACAGTTATCTATGGCCCATGTAATATACAGTGCACTAGGCATACCACAAGAATACGATCCAAACACGTTACGCAGCAGTGCGCACCTATTTTCAGTACGTACGCCACGAAGACCATGAATAAGATTGAAGCGTAAAATATGTAGATTCTGTCGGTCTGGAAGCACGAAGGTCAGTTACAATTACCATTTTTCACAGTGGCAAAAGCATGATGAGATAGTTACCTAGTACTTCCTTATACTGGTCGTTAAATGGATGCAGACGGTAACCAATTTTGTTCTTGTTTAGAAGCACCAGCTAGGGAGTCCCTGATATTGGCTCTGTTTACACTCAGATCATCAGGATGTGAACAAGCTGTACATTAACTGTGCTAATCAGTTCGCCATCAATGAGGCTCAGAAGACTGAATATCCAACAGTCAGGAACCTTGACTGAACACATCACACATGCTCATTCTGAACATTGTTCATGCTATATATGAAGGCGAAACCAGTACTTAGATAAGAATCATGACACTGTACATATTTATGAATTCCACGGTTTTTCATTAAAACTAAAGCGATTATTGTATCATGGCACAAATATTCAACTACATCGGCGAAAAGATTTTTGACAACCTAGCTAGAACTGATAACTCCTTCTGAAACGAATTACAGTTAACCAATGCAAACTGAAAAAGACGGTTTCAAGACAACTCAAACAACTTCAAGCCATTTTATTACTCTGCTCAATCCAGGGATGAAAACGTACACGATTTCTTGCTCGAACTGTAATGTGATGAAAGCAAAATGTTAACTTATATGGTAAATCGTTTCAGCAGATGTTATAGGTCTGTCTTGCAAACAACTAGCAAGGCAAGCAGTAACTGAAGAATTTTATACTGACGTGTATAACAATGAAACAAGTTAATCAAACAATTCAATACACAACAGAATAAATCCAATTGAAAGAAATGAGAAGTATCAAAGCTAACTTTGTTTGCAAACTTATCGTAAGCAAACAGACACTTTGGTAAAGTGCAACAATTTACTCACAAGCGAAAGTCGGTGTGCGTTTACATATGATGATTCGGTCGTGCCTAACGTGAGGTCAATGGCGCAGTGGTAAACACGGCTGCCTCATGAACAGCGTGTTCGTGGTTCAAGTCCCGGCAGTGGCGATGATATGCGCTACTGATGAGCTCTAATGAGAGCGAAACTCGAGTCTAGTGGTTCTTTTCGAAAGGGGCCGACTGGAAAGTCTATGGGAATGCGACAGCTGCGATCAATTGTGGGTGATGTTCAACTTGAAGTTAGGGATGAATGTTAAATTCTGCGTTTGTGTCGGACATGATTCGAATCAGTCTCGATAAATATTATATCAGCCTGGTTATGATCAGCATGCAATTTAGAGTTAGATTCTTAATTCTGAGGAGCTAAGCTAAACCAAATCGAGAAATTACTTTATACATCTCCAGGAGTTCAGTGTTAAACATTTTCTCAGTCACTCCTCTAGTAGATAAAAACAAATTTAACAGTTATTGATTCAGTTTGACAATCGATTTCACTAAAATATTTTGCGATTAAGAAAAATTATCCAGGAAGAATAAACAGAGAGAGAGAGTATATGTGTGTGCATGAATACAGGCATACGGTGTTTGTAAATTGACCCAGTTAAATATATGGGTAAACACAAAAGTAATGGGGAATTTCGGTTGATGTGAGTTAGACAGCACTTACAATTGATTGCGGTTTGTATACTTTCATGCATTTTCAATTGACTCTGTTCCCAAAAAAACATAGTGGTCATGTTTCATTTCCGTTAGATTCCGTCAGTAGTGCATGTCCTTGCGACGGCTAGGATTTGAACTCAGGCTACGAGTTCATGAGACAACCACGGTGACTTCTATACCATTAGTCTAATGTTAAATGTACCTGCTGGAGCACATTCGCTTATAACTAGTGCTCAGATTATCCGATTATCTATATGATTTCACAATAAAAATGATGAGCCCGTAGTATGTAAAGTTGTTGGTCGGTGAACTCGAAAAACCCGCCTACTATTGATAGTTTATATTTTACTCATGAACCTAGCCTTCAATTTCTGTACTCTATTCATTTCATTCTGTTTTGATCAGCTATTATTTTATCAGTTTTCTGTAATGCTGGTGTCTATTCGCGATCTAGCCTACTCACATGACGGTTGATCTTTGATCATTACAGGCTCCTTTCGAAACCCACTGATTTTGTTGGACCAGACTGTTGTAGCGAGCATTTGAGGTCTGCAAATGACACTTATTCATGCATCCGCATAATAGCGCCGCAGACGCAATTTTTTGTAAGCTGAGCTTTAATCTTCAGGCTACATGTAACAGTACGGTCAGAAATGGAATGGTTCAGACAGGATAAATGAAATACGACAACTATCGCGTTTTTTTCTTATAACTAAGTCGAGCATATACGTTTGTTAAGTTCAATAGGCAACTGACGGAAGCGAAAGTGGTTATCGGGTTTCTAGAGCAATGTATAGAACGCTCAAACTTCAAAAAGGTATAAGACCATTCCTAGACAAAAATGCATTAATTTTACCTGGACTTCATTACAAAGTCTGACTCTAAACTAGAAGGATGGGTGGGTGAACGGAGTATGTGACCTGAATCACAAACGGACGACCATCGACGGGACATTAACATAGTTAACGTCTTGCAAAGCAAGCAAGTTGATTGTGACTGAAAGACGAAAAGCTGAGCAACGGAACTGCGAAAGCAGCTCAATCCGATCAAAACTGTGACTGAATTTCTGAGAAAATCTTGTGTGGTACGTTCATAATTTTTCCTGTTTATTTTTAAATGTTGTTTTCATAGTTTTGTTATTAGGACCGAAATTCTATTGTCCTGAAATTAAGTTTAGGTGGTTAGATTTACAAACACAATTTGGAAACTTTTATGATCTGTTAACTGATCTTCAACCATCATGAGCTCTTAGTGCAGAAATGTCCGAAATAACCTCAGTTCAATCATTTTATCAGTTTGTGACTTGAAACCTACTAACTACGAAACACGTAGCTTTACTGAAATCCATAAGACTGAATGAGGTCAGAATACTATCAAGAACTGATAAAAGCAGTAGAATCGTCAGACTAGATGAAGCTGATTATTTAAATAAAATACATGCTTTATTCAAGAGTATTTTAGCGAAGAAATTGAAGGAATAAAACGACGACTACTGAATATATCAAATATATTTAACATGTGTGAAGTCAAAGAACCTGGTAGATTCCGTGATTTTCGATAAAATTACACCTGTTGGTATTGTAGTACTTAGATCCTGGATGTTACCCAAGATGCATGAAAATGGTGTACCTCTACGACCGGTTTTAGATAGGTATAATTCTCCGTTCTGTGCAATAGCCTGTCATACTGTCAAAGTCAGTTCGGGAAAACTAACTATTCATAGTCGGAGAGATTCTTCCGAAATGTTGAGGCAAGTGAACTGAACAGGTAAGTGCATATTCCCTCCTGATATCGTATCATTTTCACTAATATATCACTTAGTGGTACCACTGAGATTCTCGGACATCATACTTCGGTATGAAAATATCAATAAAACAGCCATAGTATGCATTAAATCGCTGCACACACAACGTTCAGTTTAAGTTCTCGGGCAAACCATATCGTCAGAAGAACGGAGTACCGATGGGGTCAACACTGAGCCCAATATTGGCTGGTGTCTTTATGGCAAGGGCAGAACGTGGTTAATTAGCTGATCAGAGAAAATCAGTCATTCTTGATAAACACTGTGTAGATGCTATCATCCGTATGGCAGCCGCGTTTCAACTCTGCTCACAAAGATATTCATTTTACCTAAGAAACTAGAGTATCGTAGTTGTGGATATGTTCATGTATCGTAATGAAGATGGCACGATACAACGGATGATGTATGGTAATTCAACTTGGGTGGGTCAGTAAACAAACTTTGATAGTTTTGCACCGTTGAGACAAGAGAATGGATCTAGTCCAAGGCCTGTTAGACAGAACTATGAAAATATACCTAAGTGACAACATAGAAGATTTTCGGGTACCGTTTACTCGTAGGAATGTAGGGATAATCGCGAAGGAAGATAAACCAGAGACTGCAGATAAAGTCTGGATATATTTCCTTACCCTTCAACGATGATAGCTCCGCCGTAAACATAACTAAGAGGTTTAGTGTAACAATTAACACAACATTTCGTTTTTTGACTAATCGTTCAGTTTATCTTCACACCAGTCTCGAGTACCCAGTTGAAAGACATTGCTTGGTGATGACACCTCTTTTTGTGTTTGTTCTCGCGTAACAAGGTACATAGGCCATTAAACACCGTGATTGTCCGAACGCATCCGGAAACGTCAATCTACGTGGCCAATTAAAGGATCAATACTAACCTGTCTGTTTACTGTCGTCGAGCATTTGGTCGTATTAGACCACTAAACCGATATACAGGTGTTAGATTTAACATGATGATTAGAAACAGAAAACGAGGCCGACTGTTATGCATTTTCTTCTCAATTTCAAAACTTTTGTAAAACAACAAATCTGATGAAACCGGAACTAAAAATACCGCTGTTATTAGACATGTTTTACAAATCAAGACTAACTTTCAAACAATCTGGTAGAAAGATCATAAAATTGACGAACCAGTAATACAGTCAATTAGATAGTATACAAAAATTTCAAAACAGATGAAAACACTACGTGGAATTAAATGAGATTTTAGTATTGATAGTAGAATGAGTTCAACCCCCACTTTCATGCAAATGATAACATGAGGAAAACAAATTAACTTGTAAGCCTATATCACCCTATATTTAAAAGGCTGGAATCGAAATTGTTGTCGAGTTGTAACTGAGACTAATCACAAAACAGTCATTGGTAATTCGTTTTCTAAAGAACAAGAAATAAACTATTAAACATCAAGCAGCGTAAGCCAGATCAACTGATCAGTTTGTTAGAACATTGCTACACATAGAGAAGGGAATATTTCTACATATCAGACAATGAAAACTGGGTAAGTTGTAGTTACTTGCAAAACTATGTTCTTTGGAATGAATCTGTGAAACATCTAAAAACGAAAGAAAAATGGGAAAAAACCAAAACTCTGGGTTACACATGGATTCAAATAGAATTGGGAAGACAGTTGGTAATTTGGCTCTCTATATTGAATGTGATTCGAAAGATGGTCCGCTGACAACGTTAAAAGAGATTATTGAAAACAACAATTATTAATAAAGGAAAACGAGAAAGTTGTGCTATCTTGACATGCTTTAGCATCAATTTCCTCTAGAAAGGAAGCAACTGATCTGCTGATTAATGCGCGAAGGCTTTGATCAATTGTGTAGGGTGATGAACATTAGATCATTGAAGGCATTATTCAGCTATCAATATACACTGACAACTAAACATGAATAAAACTGAAGAGGATTTCTTGAATCCCAATCATGAAACTGTGCATACTTACTGAAGGCCATAAGCATTTAACTCTTTAAAAATCAATTATTATATCATACTGGTTTCCTTGAATTGATAGGAATATAAAAGAAAATTGTTCTCTGTTGTCAGGTTAATTGTTGTCCTGGTTTGTCCGAATAAGCTACTGACTAGAGTTGGCAGATATTGGTATCTAGTACTCAAACGCAACGAATGCACAGGAGAGAACTGTAGTTCTTCAGACTTGTTCATTTTAACACCCAGGTTGAAAACAAGGTAATTCGGGAAGGCTTGTCGGAAAAATCAAGTAATTTTCCCCAACCACCTGAACTGTTTGAAATTTTGATTTTCTGTTGACAAACAATTCTTTTAAGCGGATTATGGAACGTTTTACACTTTTGATGAGACAAAAGAAAATGAAAACATTACATCAATTCGAACTGGTGAAATAAAAACATAATTTTTTTATTGTAAAGCTAAATACGTCCAAAAGAACAAACAACTACAATAATTCTGTCGCCGCTTGGGGAGTTGGTTGATCAATTTTCTTTCTTCTTGTTAAAACAAATGTGTATGTAACACTCTTTCCTCTCTTTGAACAGCCTGCTGAGTGCATATTTTCATTCGCTAGAAAGAAACTCAGTCGAACCAGTAGCGTTTGAAACGGTCGTTATGGCAAATGTTTTCATACACAAAAAGATGCAAAACCTGAATTCTATCTACATGATTTGAGTTTATTCATATGATAACAGAATACTCTTACTTTTGGCTTACAACCAGGTGAGATTATCTAAATAAAATCTACTCTTCTATGCATGTTTAACTGAGTACACTTAAACCAGATAAGCATTTCTCAAACGTTAAACGTTTTAACAGAAAAGACCGAAGCAACTGTGCTGTGTGTCGTTTGCTCCTTCGGTTGTGTGTGTGTGTGACTGTGCACATAAGAAAAAACGATTGCATTTTCGTCAAACCATTCTAATTGACATTTGACTGATGGAATCTAGCAATTGTGTTTGACAGGAACCAATCTAATTCCATTCGGTTGCGAGGACACAGTCTCGTCAACCGTTCCTGGGCCTGTCCACGATTTCTGACGTTTTTTCGTCAATACAAAGAATTAGCATACAAGCTGCGCAGAATTACCCGTCCGTTGTTTTACGAAGGAAAATTCCCCATGTCACCATGGAATCAAGAACGATGGTCCGATTCAAGTCAACAACATTCTGAACAAGTGAAGTACAATTATTAGTCAGTCCTTCTGGAAAAAATAAAACAATAAAAAATATCGTAAGCATAAAACGTGGCAGAGAGAAACAGGTCATAACGTAATAGGAATAATGGCAATTGTATAATTAGGTAACTGTTTAAATCGGTAAAAACAAACTGAAAAAAATGGGAGGCAGTAAATTTTAGATTTATCTCTCAAGTTCAACAAAACGTTAGGGTTATTAGTGCCCATATACACGACGTTTTTTAGCTGACGGATAATAGAGGAAACAAGAGAACATCAGATAATTAGAGGCGTAAGAACTTCAAAGACATTTACTTGAAGACAACTCATATGTTGCCAGTTGACTTGGTAAAAGGCTGCTTCACAGGGAACTAATGAAGAAGTTTTGTGAAATTCAGTAAAAGGTGATCATTGATAGTAATTGTATAATAACACCGCTATTCAGAGGGGACAAGTTTCAAATTACTGGACACCAGACTATCTATAAACCATGAAAATCATAAGTAGTACCTTTCAGGGTCACCCAAAGTCGTTTGTTTTGTTAGTTTGTCGAAAACACAGGAATTATAAGAATCTGAAAGTGACTTCAAGCAATCTCAGCCTGTTGGACAGACAATATCTTTTTCCTACAGGATCAATGGTATTTACATAGGCGCGGGTTATTGGGCGATAGTGATATGATTTGATCAGTGGACTTTTCACTACTGCTCTTTATCTAAATTCAGGAAAATGGATTGTTTAAATCTGACACACAGTTAAACAAATGTTTTTAATCCCCATCATATTTCAAGCAGACTGTATGTTGGTCTGAGTGAATGGGGTTGCTCGGCTTTAGGTTTTCTTGGAAACATTGCGAATGGTTTTGGTTGGCTTCGCTCGGGAAACTAATCTAGTCCAAAAGAATGAAAATTGATGTTGTAGTTAAACACTCGATCTGAACAAACTAGGTTGACATGGTTAGAACTGAAATTCTTTGAAATTACTCAGACAGTTTTAATAATCACTTGGTAAAGAAAACAAAAAAAATTGATGGTAATTTGCAGGGAGTTTTGGTTAATGCAAACTACACCCAATAATGATCAAAGTTTATGCTTTCCCATAGATTTTTCAGCCATTCACTGTCGAAAAGTGGCACTATACTCCAGGCCAACCCCAGTTGAATGTCGTTATCAGAAAATGTAGCTGAACGTTTTAACGTCATAATTCGGTCATGTCCAATGTGACTTCAAGTGCGCAGTGGTCAGCACGATGACTTGATGAAAACGTGGCCGAAGTTCAACTCCCTTGCTGACAGGGATAGGTATCACTGGTCTAACAAGACCAGTACTCAAGTCTGATGCTTCTACTCGTAAAGGGCTGGTTGAAAAACCTATGGGAATGCGACAGTTGATATCAATGCTTAGGAAGCTGACGAGCTTTTGGTAATACTTGATCTGCAACTGCTATGGAAGACGATCTAACACAGTAAGTTATAGGATTTCCCTCAAGTTAATGAATCTTCTACAGGTAGATCAGAAACTATAGAATAGAATAGAATTGTAAAATACAACAATTATGTTAGTGGTAAACAAAACCAATCAGCAGTGAAAACTCTACAACCATTATTAATGAAATATGAACTACTGACAACAAAGATGGCTTCCTAGCAAGACCGATGAAGTATTTGGATTACTTTTTCGCGTCCGATAAAGAAAGAATAATCTGTACACATCCAAGCCGCAAATGTAAAAACGAATCTTGTGAGGCAGCTCTACACATATACAGATTGTTCTACAGTCTTGTCCAGATTTTTCGACCCATCATTTGTTAGCTGGCATTGAAAAGCAACTACGAGGTGTCATACTATATATCAGGTTGCATTCATAACTGAAAAAGTGAGCTTACTGGCCGCTTCAAGTTCCCTTCCTGTAAACGGCTGCTTGAACTGAGCTGTCTGCACGATGATTCAGTGCCATATTTGGGAAGGAGATTCGTCCATCTTTCTCGGTCCTAAGTGTAAAGTTGAGATTAGAATGTGTCGTGTTCGCATCAACGAACAGGTCATCTAGATCCAACTACACAGATAACATCGTCTACGTACTTCGTGTAGAAAGTGCTGTTTTCAGTAATCTCACAAAGCTTAGTCCTTTCTTGCATTACCCTGAAGATATCTACCAACAATGGGCTTGATAGTGATTCCACCGTAACGCCATCATTCTGATGGTTTACTTTCCTACCGGCCTGAATATGCTCATTCAGTTGACATCAGCTGTTAGAATGTCTCCTGGTAAGCCCACACCTAAATTTTCGGAGCGAACATAACAGCCATCAGTTCATGAACGAAGAGAATAGATGAAAGGAAATCCTTGTTTTGCACACTCAGTGATCGGAAAGAATTGACGTACCTACACATGTCTTTTAGTAGACGCGTTTCGAGGTCTTTCCACAAGGGTTCCAGTAACTCCGTTAGCCACCATGCAAGTGGACGATGCTGAGAATTGCTCATATCAAAAATTGGACGTAGTAGCCATCCCTCCCTGTGAATTTTTAGTAAACCATATAGTCTCGGTATAATGACGATACAACTATATAACGACGATACTGCGTTACGCAACTGGTCTGGTGATGAATACTCAAAAGCAGACTGTTCACCAAATCACCTACAAAGATGTAATTTGAAACAAAAGACTGTATCTACAGCTGCCTTTCTCTTGTTCCTGTAACGTCGGAGCCAGCCTTGACCTCAAGTTATTTCTGGTGCTATTTCAACAAGTTTGAACGCAAGGAGATTGTATTTTTCAAATTACGATCCGTCCTATTTGAGTAGTCCCACTGATGGCCTCCCCAGGAAAGCTAAATAAAACAGGTCTAAACTTAATGACGGCAAGCTTGTGTCCGTGTAAGAAAGAACACTTTTGGGCACCTGCACAACATTAAAAGTGGCTGACATGTTCGCAGATAACAGTTATCAAGTCGTGTAGAGGCAAAAGCCGTACAAAAAGTATGTACAAAATGTTTACAAAATAAGAAATGAGTTGAA